>CM038040.1:21773814-22008814 GCA_021397845.1 Areca catechu
ATACAAATATGTCAATAATAACTAGTAACAAATACAACACACATACAAGATATCCATCTCAAGATAATATACCGGTAATATTATGCAAATGTGTACACTTAAATGCAACCGATACTGACATGACATGACTATGGATGGCCACCATTTACTTAACTCTCCTAGTCCCTCAGACTATGGCCACGATCGGCCCGTGGCTCGCCCCGAAAGAGACTAGATCCTGTGTCACACACCGCTCAACAGTCATGTGCCAGCAATAGCCCTGCTGGAGGCCCAAAAGGAAAACTAACTCTGAGTATCACACGAGAAACATGCATCCTCTGCATGTGCCCGCCATGCATGGCTAAAATAAGGCAACTAGCTCCTGTGTCACATACCGCTCAACGGTCATGCGCCAGCAATAGCCCTGCTGAAGGCCCAAAAGGAGACTAGGTCCTCGTATAATCATAGTCGAACTAGAGAGCACTCACACCATCACAATGCACTCACACCAACACAATGCATCCACATCAACACGATGCACGTAATCCAAAGCAATCCCACAATGTATCCACACCAACACAATGTACTCACACCAACACAAAGCACCCACACCAACATGATGCACGCAATCCAATGTAATCAAATGCAGTTATATTACATATATCTACTAAGTTATAAATATATACATATTGGTATACATATCAGAGGTCAAGATAACTTACCGAAGAGCCTCCACCAACTAGTACAGTCCAACACTAAACCAGATCTTCCAAGGTCAACAATGATCCTGATCAATAATTTAAACATGCAATTAATTTCTATTTCAAAAAAAACTAAAACAAAAACTAAATTTCTCGAAACACCCTCGAATCCCAGTTCTATTTTCACTTTTTCTCCCTTTTTCCTTTCTCTCTCCAAAATTTGCTTTCACCGAACAGACCCATCCCAGAAAATCGAGTCAACACATCCCATAGACCGAGTCAACCCAGTTTTGTTGACCGAGTCGACTCAACCCTGCTAACCGAGTCAACTCGGTTCTCTCCCTTCACCGACTCTGCCTCCCTTCTTTCACTCACCCACCGCCATCTCCCCTACTAAGCCAACCCCCTTAGCCAACGGAAGATCGGAAGGAGGAGAGAGACCGACAGCGACCCCGACGGCCGTCCGGCCATCAGCCGGAAACCCAAAGTAACCCTACTGCTCCTCTCTCGGCTTGACTGAGCCGGTCTACCCACGGCTGCCGACGGTTGCCATGGGAGATGACCACCGAGAAGGGGGCCCAGTTGACAAGAGCGGACGGCAGCGTGACCATCGGCAGCCGTCCAAACACCCACCTAAATCCCAAAGAAAAGAAAAAAAGAAAATGGATCCTCCTCCCTGCCTGGTTGTCCCTACCTAAGCCCGTGCTCGAGAGGAGACGGCTCCCATCCATTGCCTTAGATGCCCACGCACAGATGAAGACAGGGGATAGGGCACTTACCGGTGAGGTCGGCGGCGATTTCGGCAGCACCAGAGAAAGGAATGACCATCGAAAAGAGCCGTGGCACAAGAGGGAAACGCCCGGCGCGATCGGCGTCGATCTTCGACGTCCATTGGAGGTGGAGGGTTCGACTGGAGGAGAGGCATGCGAGGAGCCTTTAAAGCCAGAGAAAACCCTTATCCCCCCCGCACCGATCGACCAGCTTCCGCAGCTTCCGCCGATCGTTCCGAAGTCCGGTGCCTAAAGAAATCTCGATCTGAAGTCGGCAACCCACTTGCCGACTTCAGCCCAAACCTGCCTGGATCGAACAGCCGGATGGGCTGGGCCTCACATTCTTCCCTCCTAAAAAAAAAAATTCGTCCTCGAAATTTAAGTCTTCTAAACCCAAAGATGCGCAATCCAAAACTTGTATGATTCAATACTTACAAGTACCATTCTATCCAAATTCAATAATTCCAATAAGAGCATCTCTTCTTCCATCATACACACTTTAAATTAATTCTAGTGTCTTTAGTCTACCACACTTCCGCTGCACACTCTGAAATAAATTTTCAAATCATCAAATATCTTTCAATACCCTAATTCTACCCCACTCTCACTAACTATGACATCTTGATCTTAACCTTTGCTCTGATACCATTCTGTCACTCAAAGAATCCAGATTTAGGATTGGCTATGCGACCGGCCGCACAACCCTAGATATCATCCTAGAGATCATGTCAGGCCTAACCTCAATTCAATATCCAAACAGTGGTAAAGAACAAATCTCATCAAATATTTATTGATTCCAAGAATTAATCATAAAATTCAACTAAATTTTTAATATAAACTCAGAGATCAACACCTAAACCCTACTCCTTACTGACTGGTCCCAAAGCCCGCTTGATTTTCTGGATCTGCAATAAAACATAGGAAAAATAGGGAATGAGCTAAACAGGCTCAGTAAGTTATCATCACCTCCAATATACATATACAAATATGTCAATAATAACTAGTAACAAATACAACACACACAAGATATCCATCTCAAGATAATATACCAGTAATACTATGCAAATGTGTACACTTAAATGCAACCGATACTGACATGACACGACTATGGATGGCCAACCATTTACTTAACTCTCCTAGTCCCTCAGACTATGACCACGATCGGCCCGTGGCTCGCCCCGAAAGAGACTAGATCCTGTGTCACACACCGCTCAACAGTCATGTGCCAGCAATAGCCCTGCTGGATGCCCAAAAGGAAAACTAGCTCTAAGTATCACACGAGAAACATGCATCCTCTGCATGTGCCCGCCACGCATGGCTAAAATAAGGCAACTAGCTCCTGTATCACATACCGCTCAACGGTCATGCGCCGGCAATAGCCCTGCTGAAGGTCCAAAAGGAGACTAGGTCCTCGTATAATCATAGTCGAACTAGAGAGCACTCACACCATCACAATGCACTCACACCAACACAATGCATCCACATCAACACGATGCACGTAATCCAAAGCAATCCCACAATGTATCTACACCAACACAATGTACTCACACCAACACAAAGCACCTACACCAACATGATGCACGCAATCCAATGTAATCAAATGCAGATATATTACATATATCTACTAAGTTATAAATATATACATATTGGTATACATATCAGAGGTCAAGATAACTTACCGAAGAGCCTCCATCAACTAGTACAGTCCAACACTAAACCGGATCTTCCAAGGTCAACAATGATCCTGATCAATAATTTAAACATGCAATTAATTTCTATTTCAAAAAAAACTAAAACAAAAACTAAATTTCCCGAAACACCCTCGAATCCCAGTTCTATTTTCACTTTTTCTCCCTTTTTCCTTTCTCTCTCCAAAATTTGCTTTCACCGAACAGACCCATCCCAGAAAATTGAGTCAACACATCCCATAGACCGAGTCAACCCAGTTTTGTTGACCGAGTCGACTCAACCCTGCTAACCGAGTCAACTCGGTTCTCTTCCTTCACCGACTCTGCCTCCCTTCTTTCACTCACCCACTGCCATCTCCCCTACTAAGCCAACCCCCTTAGCCAACGGAAGATCGGAAGGAGGAGAGAGACCGACAGCGACCCCGACGGCCATCCGGCCATCAGCCGGAAACCCAAAGTAACCCTACTGCTCCTCTCTCGGCTTGACCGAGCCGGTCTAACCACGGCTGCCGACGGTTGCCATGGAAGACGACCACCGAGAAGGGGGCCCAGTTGACAGGAGCGGACGGCAGCGTGACCATCGGCAGCCGTCCGAACACCCACCTAAATCCCAAAAAAAAGAAAAAAATAAAATGGATCCTCCTTCCTGCCTGGTTGTCCCTACCTAAGCCCGTGCTCAAGAGGAGACAGCTCCCATCCATTGCCTTAGATGCCCATGCACAGATGAAGATAGGGGATAGGGCACTTACCGGTGAGGTCGGCGGTGATTTCGGCAGCACCAGAGAAAGGAATGACCATCGAAAAGAGCCGTGTTACAAGAGGGAAATGCCCGGTGCGATCGGCATCGATCTTCGACGTCCATCAGAGGTGGAGGGTTCGGCTGGAGGAGAGGCATGCGAGGAGTCTTTAAAGCCAAAGAAAACCCTTATCCCCCCCCCCCCCCGCACCGATCGACCAGCTTCCGCAGCTTTCGCCGATCGTTCCGAAGTCCGGTGCCTAAAGAAATCTCGATCTGAAGTCGGCAACCCACTTGTCGACTTCAGCCCAAACCCACCTGGATCGAACAGCCGGATGGGCTGGGCCTCACATTCTTCCCTCCTAAAAAAAAAATTTCGTCCTCGAAATTTAAGTCTTTTAAACCCAAAGATGCGCAATCCAAAACTTGTATGATTCAATACTCACAAGTACCATTCTATCCAAATTCAATAATTCCAATAAGAGCATCTCTTCTTCCATCATACACACTTTAAATTAATTCTAGTGTCTTTAGTCTACCACACTTCCGCTGCGCACTCTGAAATAAATTTTCAAATCATCAAATATCTTTAAATACCCTAATTCTACCCCACTCTCACTAACTATGACATCTTGATCTTAAACCTTTGCTCTGATACCATTCTGTCACGCCCTGAATCCAGATTTAGGATTGGCTACGCGACCGGCCGCACAACCTTAGATATCATCCTAGAGATCATGCCAGGCCTAACCTCAATTCAATATCCAAACAGTGGTAAAGAATAAATCTCATCAAATATTTATTGATTCCAAGAATTAATCATAAAATTCAACTAAATTTTTAATATAAACTCAGAGATCAACACCTAAACCCTACTCCTCACTGACTGGTCCCAAAGCCTGCTTGATTTTCTGGATCTGCAACAAAAACATAGGAAAAATAGGGAATGAGCTAAACAGGCTCAGTAAGTTATCATCACCTCCAATATACATATACAAATATGTCAATAATAACTAGTAACAAATACAACACACATACAAGATATCCATCTCAAGATAATATACCGGTAATATTATGCAAATGTGTACACTTAAATGCAACCGATACCGACACGACACGACTATGGATGGCCAACCATTTACTTAACTCTCCTAGTCCCTCAGATTATGGCCACGATCGGCCCATGGCTCGCCCCGAAAGAGACTAGATCCTGTGTCACATACCGCTCAACAGTCATGTGCCAGCAATAGCCCTGCTGGAGGCCCAAAAGAAAAACTAGCTCTGAGTATCACGCGAGAAACATGCATCCTCTGCATGTGCCCCCCATGCATGGCTAAAATAAGGCAACTAGCTCCTGTGTCACATACCGCTCAACGGTCATGTGCCAGCAATAGTCCTGCTGAAGGCCCAAAAGGAGACTAGGTCCTCGTATGATCATAGTCGAACTAGAGAGCACTCACACCGTCACAATGCACTCACACCAACACAATGCATCCACATCAATACGATGTACGCAATCCAAAGCAATCCCACAATGTATCCACACCAACACAAAGCATCCACACCAACATGATGCACGCAATCCAATATAATCAAATGCAGATATATTACATATATCTACTAAGTTATAAATATATACATATTGGCATACATATCAGAGGTCAAGATAACTTACCGAAGAGCCTCCACCAACTAGTACAGTCCAACACTAAACCGGGTCTTCCAAGGTTAACAATGATCCTGATCAATAATTTAAACATACAATTAATTTCTATTTCAAAAAAAACTAAAAAGAAAACTAAATTCCCCGAAACACCCTCGAATCTCAGTTCTATTTTCACTTTTTTTCCCTTTTTCCTTTCTCTCTCCAAAATTTGCTTTCACCGAACAGATCCATCCCAGAAAATCGAGTCAACACATCCCATAGACCGAGTCAACTCAGTTCTGTTGACCGAGTCGACTCACCCCTGCTAACCGAGACAACTCAGTTCTCTCCCTTCACCGATTCTGCCTCCCTTCTTTCACTCACCCGCTACCATCTCCCCTACTAAGCCAACCCCCTTAGCCAACGGAAGATCGGAAGGCGGAGAGTGACCGGCAGCGACCCCGACGGCCGTCCAGCCACCAGCCGAAAACCCAAAGTAACCCTGCTGCTCCTCTCTCGGCTTGATCGAGCCAGTCTACCCACGGCTGCCGGCGACTGCCATGGGAGACGGCCACCAAGAAGGGGGCCCGGTTGACAGGAGCGGACGGTAGCGCGACCATCGGCAGCCGTCCAAACACCCACCTAAATCCCAAAAAAAAGAAAAAAATAAAATGGATCCTCCTCCCTGCCTGGTTGTCCCTACCCAAGCCCATGCTCGAGAGGAGATGGCTCCCATCCATCGTCTTAGATGCCCACGCACAGATGAAGATAGGGGATAGGGCACTTACCGGTGAGGTCGGCGACGGTTTCGGCAACACCAGAGAAAGGAATGACCATCGAAAAGAGCCGTGGCACAAGAGGGAAACGCCCGGCGCGATCGACGTCGATCTTCGATGTCCATTGGAGGTGGAGGGTTCGGCTGGAGGAGAGGCACGCGAGGAGCCTTTAAGGCCAGAGAAAACCCTTATCCCCCCCCCGCACCGATCGACCGGCTTCCGCAGCTTCCGCCGATCGTTCCGAAGTCCGGTGCCTAAAGAAATTTTGAACTGAAATCGGCAACCCTGTTGCCGACTTCAATCCAAACCCGCCTGGATCGAACAGTCGGATGGGCTGGGCCTCACAACATACCTAGGATTATTCATACTAATCCTTCGATCCTATCCACTATGTCAATACCACTTCAGGCACCAAGATTACAACGATGCATACAGTTCTACATTGTGTTGAACTACCATCTCTTAAAAGGTATCAATAAAACAGTATCAATTTGGATCAAGTGCGTGTGTATGTGTGTGTGTATATAACAGTAGCTTGCTGTTTTAGAGGCCCCCAAAGCCATCCAATTAACATCATCACCCGCACACCCTTCACTGCTATTGAAAGCCAATTATGGATCGGCTTCCATGATCGCAAGCCTCCACAGAACCAAAAAAGACCCACACACTCTTAACCTCACTCTGAGAAGATGCTTATATGGCCGTTGCTTGTGATGTCTTTGTTTAAGATAGATGTACTTACCAATCAAAGTTCATTAAGAATGAACTAATTATCAGCTAATCGCAGGATCCAGAGATGACATAGAATCCTTAAAACCGAAGAACGACCATAAGCCATGATTTGGCCAGCAAAAGACGATCACAATGACATGTCTCCGTCAAGCATCGCATATTAACAGAATCATTTTTTTGAGGAATAAACTCGAAGTTACATGATCGGAGAAAATAGGTAATGTGCGTCAAATGAACCCATCAGATCCCCTGCAACCTGAAAAATGGATGCAGGAAAGAGTTTATAACTAGTGGTATAATCTCATCAACACCTTAGATGCTGCGGCTGAAAACAAACAATTAGTTCATGTGTGATCATTGTTCGAGCCCTGTGGGACTTCCTTCTGCAAAAGAACAAAAGCAGATAGATGAAGAGAAGCATCAAGCAAGGCTCTAGGAAATTCTGAGATCCATAAAGAACCTTGCTGTTGGTTAAAATGTTCCAAGGTTTATAACCACTTAACACAAAATTAATTAACCATTAATATATGTGTCCTGTTCCATTAACTCTCTTCTTAGGGCTATTAAACAAGCAAAGATGCATGCAAGAGTTAATTTAATTACAACTACTTGTCAAAGGGAAAGGGTTTGATTTCTGTAAAAATCTGAAAGAATTTCTTCATAACACATCATTTGACTGTTCAACAAAATTTATATAAACTCAAACAATTAATTTGTATAGCATAGTGAAACAAATTCAGAAATGTTTCTGGTAAATGAAAACGGTAACAAGAAAAGAATAACTCCCAAAAAGAGAGGATAATTTTTCAGTCATTGATGATTTACATTTGTTGTCATGCCTAGGAACCATCCAGTAAGAAGGAAATAAACAATTTTGTTCTTTAGAGCGCCATGAAAACCAAAAACTTGGACTTCTCATGGAACATGAAACAAATAAAAAAACAGCAAAACAAATTTAAATCTTTATAGAGCATGAAGGTATAATAGAGAAGTGATGGACTAACCACCATTATTGGTGAGGCCCTTCTGGTGTCGTTTCATGCATTGCAAGATATACTTAAACGTCTCAATCTCACAAGGTATGGTGATTGCACCCCTATGCTCAAATCCAAACTCCTCTTCAGCCTTCTCTAGCAGTAGCTTGAACGCCGGGAGGCTCAGATAACTTGTTGGCACGATGAACCTCCGATGCTCCGGCCCTACGTAGACCGGAATGCACCCCTTCGGGACATCCGGTGGGTGCTCCGGGCTGTGGCAGCCCTCCTCATCTGATTCACATGTGCATGCATTCTTCGAGCGCTTGTCCACAGCAGAAGGAATGCCAGAAGCCTTCTTGGATTCATTTTCCTCCAGCGCATGGGCGATCAAATGCCATTTCTGGAGCATCTCTCTAAATCGAACTATCTGCTGGATTCCGGTCACCTTCATCATCACCCATGGCCGGAGGACTTGATGGTGATGACCAGATCATTTGGAGTTAAAATTCTGGTGGAGCAGGATCATCACATCTCAATGATCTCTACGTACGCACTCATAGTCCCAACTTCATGCAGCATTATTTTAAGAAAAAGTAATTTATACATGTGTTACTGTAATCAAATTCTTTCACATTATGATGCGGTGCAAATATTCTCAAAGTTTGAAACATTTTAAAGTTCTATTCCAGCAGAGAAGGAAGGTGGAGCAAGCCATCAAGCTGGTATACTTTTTGGAGCTTCAAGATAAAGAATTCAGACATGGTAAGCCCTCCTACAAACTTTTACAGATACTCCGGGTATGATATCTCGTGATGCACTGCGGAGATTCTTAGGATACAAGATTGCATTGCAGATACACTCAGCAACCAACATTTGCTGATAGAATGTACGTAAATGGAGCAGTTCAATCACTAAAACAACAAGCTAAAGGACTCTATTGCAGCCAAATAGCAAACGAAAGAAAATTATATTAATGGAGGATTGTGTATGGTTTTCAAAACAAATCAATAACTAAGAGCATGGAATCTCTACAATAATTAAAATATAAAGAGATAAGATCTATAATTACCAGGAACATCTGGCAACAAGATGCTTGTCCTAGCATGGCAGCACATGATATGCGCAAGAAAAGAATTTATAGAATTTCAGAAGAATAACATCAGATTTTGGATTTTAATGAGAGTCCACCGATACGTATAACAATCTATAATGCATCATATGACGTAGGTAGCAAGGTTTGCAGTAACCTAATGATGTATTAATCTAATCGTTCATCTTTCTTTTGCCTCGATGTATAAACGAAGAGTTGTATATATCAACGTAACCGAGGCCTGCCAACGATAAACCTCATTAATCAAGACAATATAATATTCCATTTACTGGCCAGAATGAAACAGTTGAGTGGATCTAAAGTTACGTAAATAAATAATCTCGAAGCTTTTTCGGGATGATGTTTGTTAAGATGTGATTGATGGCAGGCCTGTTGGGTATAAATTGCCCGGTTCGAGACAGTGAATTAGTATATATAAATGTGTGTGATGTTCTAACATCTGAAGGTGATCGAGAAGAACGATTTCAGCTAATTCTATTACATAAACATAGAAATTGCAAGTAAATCAAAACTTTTGAACATGTGTTAATATTTTTCCCTCAAACACTTTTAAGCATTATGTAAGCCAGGTGACAATATGTTCATAAGCAAGAGCACTTCGTATTCGGACATTCAGATAGAAGCATTCTTCTTGGCATTACAGATGATATCCTCATGGAAGGTATATCGATTGTAACATAGCTGTAGGTGTACGTCGAATAAAATGTAAGTAGGCCAGGGAGGGGCATTAACACTACCATTAATGCAAAACCTCTCTAATAATAACATTGGTTTCAGAAGTAACATCTCCAATCCGTTCTTTTAAAAAGCAACAAATAGAAGTGATTGGAGATATTAATTCTTTCTCTCCTTCCATAATTTAATCTCTAGTCACATAATTAATCAAATGGAAAGTCCTTCTCCTTAAAACCATGTCTCGGAAACTTGGAAGGAATACAAGTTTACATAGAGATGGATCAGACCAAGCATCGAGTGAAGTATTCCAAGATCAAGAATTGCCTCTACCGGTCATATATATATAGAGTACGATTCTCCCATCTGATTTGGAGACAGCCATACTTGCGAATAGAGATGCCATCACGGCCACCAGACAATTGCACAACAATTAAAGCACCACCTGGGAAACATGCACTGGGGTTGTATTTGGTGGACGGGAGTTTGTTTTCTCATCAGACTCATCTTGGCCATACAACGGGGATACCAATGGTTGATCGGATGGTTAGGGTTGTTTGCTTCGGTTTGACTCAATTAGCTTTTGGGGTTCATTTGGTTCCAAATAATCTGATATGAAAAAATAAAATCCATATCGATATGGTTAAATAAATGATGAATTCCGCATCAATTTTATTAAAAAAAGAGATGGTATTTTTTTTCTTTGCCAGTTTATACCAGTGGAAGGTAACCTGAAATTATCTTCGCTTGATGAAAATACCCTCACTTATATTATATTAATATTATCTTAATATATTATATATTATTTATATTAATATAATATATTTATAATATATAATTAATACATTATAATTATAATATATATTTATTATTTATTATAATTAATATAATAAATTCATTTATTATAATTAATATACATATTAATAAATATTGATGGTTGATAAATGATTAATAAATATTTATTAATTATTAATAAATATGACATGGAATTTATTAATATTAATATATCTGTTAATATACTAAAAATATTCTAAAATTTATTTATAATAAAAATATATTTTTTAATATATATAATTGATTTAAAAATATTTATTAATTT
This sequence comes from Areca catechu, assembly GCA_021397845.1. Taxonomy (NCBI): domain Eukaryota; kingdom Viridiplantae; phylum Streptophyta; class Magnoliopsida; order Arecales; family Arecaceae; genus Areca; species Areca catechu. The sequence continues at coordinate 21,784,701 of CM038040.1, forward strand.
ATGTGAATATTTTTAATATTCAAAATTATCTATATATATATTGACAGTCTCTGTATAAGTATAAATGGTCAGTAAATGGAATAAGAAACAAAAATATTATTACTTAAATTATTTATTTGGAGGTATTCAAAAAACTTGATAGTATTTTCATAAAAGATTAAATCTAATATAGTAATTTTTTTCAATACCATTTTTTGAAAATAAAAATTCTATCAACCAAATATAATAAAATTTATTTTCCTCGGTAACTATTTTTTCAGATAAATCATTCTCAGGAATCACCAAGTAATCTCATAATCCATAACATATCCAACCAAATGAATCCTTAATGAAAACTGATTGGGAGTGACATATAAGCTGGTTAATTTTCTAAGCCCGTCGGGTAGTGGATGTGTTTTGGTACTGATCTACATGATGCCGTTCATTAAGCTTATAGGAAGGTAGTTTTGTCAATCCAAATTTACCTTTTGGAAGTTTTGTGCCTATTATCTAAACTCCATTTGACAAGCTGTTGTCATCTTTGGTCTGGTTCCTACTTTGGCTTTGGACATGTGTCCAATTGAATGGACTTTCTTTTCTCAAAAAATACTGTGGGAATGTGACCATATATTTAATCCTAGGCCTCTCCTAGAAGAGGAGCCAAGGCTAGTTTGCAACTGAGCAAATATCTGTACGACAAATGACTAATTAAGTTCACCTTCGGTTGAGCATGTTTTTGGTTGGATCCACAAGTGGGCAGTGAACAGGCCATTAGAATTGAGATCCAATTATTTCAACTGGGTGTCAAATTTATATTATTTGTCGCATTTGACAAGACCTATACTCATTAATGTTGGTTTTTATTGCGGTAAACATAATTAATTATAAAAAGACTATCCAGAATAGATCTTCATAAATGTTAATTATTTGAAAATTCTTCCCCCATGGAACTCAAAGAAGTTCAACTTGCAAGGGGGTCGAATTGGAGGAGGGAGGGGCATAATCCGATTCCAATTCATATTTAAATCTGGTTATAAAATCAATCCCAAACCCAATCCAATTGCTTTTGTCTTGGATATTGCATCAGATTTAATATTAATTTTATCAATTCATTTCGGTCAAATTTGGATCGAGATAACATGAATATATATCACAAATATATAAAGTGATTATTTAATTATATCTTGAACATACCAACAATAAAATAATGGTAAGCAACGTGTAGATGTGGGCCAACCCAACCGAGAAATATACCCAATTGGCCTAATGCCAGGCATGTAGGTTGTACACAGGGGTGGCAAGTAGGTCTGATTGGTAGGGGCTTAGCTCACCTCCCTTCGATCATGGGTTCAAGATATGATCTCGTGGATGACTCGATTAGATCCAGGATTTATCCTGGAGCACGTGATCGGGTTTGTGAGAGAGCGATTTACTCCGGCATCTTAATGATGTCAGGATGACATACTCATCGAAGATGGGAAGGATACGCAAAAAAATTATGGTTCATATCGAACATTGTATGGCAAGGTTGGGGCCCAGTTGGGGGTAGCTACGCCGGGAATTTATTCCCCCCCTTTCCTTTTAATTATATAAAAAAAAAAAAAAGAGTAGGTCTAATTGGTTTAGACGTGGATCACACCAGATGTTGATTGGAACAAAAAAAAAACTGATCATTTTATTATAAGGATCGAGATTTGAAATATAAATTTGCCGCATTGAATAAGCAAATAATCCAAACCCAATGGCTTAATTTGCTTAATAAATAAATAATCTGCTTAAATTGTTAACATGTTGATCAGTATAACCTATACAATCTATTTAATATAGAGTAACCAACTTAATCCATTCCAATTCAATTATTAAATGGATTAAATGGATCAGGAAATTCGAACATGAACTCGAGTCGATTATTAAACAGTTTAAATGAATCGATCTACTTAACATCAACCCAAACTTTCTCTGCTGGTCCTAGCTACTCAAGAGTATATTTTGATATTAATGTTTTGTAGAGTGTTTTCTTCATTCATTAAGATTTGCGATTAAGAAAATGAGGAGGATTGTTAAAATCCTTCATGCATCATATAAAGTAGCCCTGAGCAACACTTTCTTGCACCACTCTTGCATTTGGAGTACTTGGCAAACAGCAATTTAACCTAAGACGTTGTTTGGCATTCTGTCCGATTTTTCCCATCCCTTTGCAAGATTATGACCAAAACTCACGTTATGGTGGGTTACATTGCTTCTGTCGCCATCCCACCTACCCAACGACAACATCTCAACCACAACTGGCAGTGTCTCAGCGAACGGGCACCACCACTGACTTTAGAATGACTCCAACCATACCATAGCTTTCTTCTATCTCGTCACCAGCAATGATAGCAATTGAAAACTAATACTCTCTTGGACAAGTCGTGCAGAGATAGACTAATGAATAAAGGGACTCTGATGTGTGGAAGTCTTTTGCTAGCTTACAAAGTGCATGCTGATACTGACCGCCACCGAGAACCTAAAGGGCCCTGGGCCTGTTTTTTAGATTGATGGTAATCTTAAGCTCATATTTTAACTTAACAACATAAGATTCTCGGTCACATCTACCCACAAAGAGGGAACAAAGTTCTAAAGTGAGAGCTACAAAGGAAACCTAGCTCAAATAGATCATGTATAATTGCACAGAAGTCCCGGAAAACCATAGACTGTTCTTGACTGTTGTATTCAATTATTAGATTTTTTTTTTTTTTTTTTTCTCCCAATAGAACATTTACTTGCCAAAAGTATAGCTTTTCATCTTTTTACTATTTTAGTTAATTCTTTATTTACCAAAAGGATAGACTTTACTTTGATTTTTTCCTCGTACTCATAAATTGTAAAACTTTTAGCTGCGGTGCAGGGTCCGCTCTCTTTCCCATTTTGGTTAACATTATCGAAGGAATAGCAAATCATCAGTGCCGGTGGCGCGGGCAGATAAGATCTAAATTAAGAGTGGCTTCACCACTATTATCAATTGGATCGAGGATGAGAGAAAAATTGATGGAGTTTACCCATTATTTTGTAATATTTCAAGATTGTACTCTATCTTTTTATAAAGATATCATCCGTTCATCATGTTTCCAGAAAACATGAATAATATCATGAATTGGATGGCTATATATTCTGATAATTAGAATTGGCATCAAGATAACAAGTATTTCATATTTTTTTATAATATTATACATTCTGATTTTTTCGAGCTGTATTCACGAGGAGTGTGTGGCCATCCGTTTATAAAAATTAAAAAATAAAAATAAAAAAAAACAAATCTGTGGTTTCTTTACTAAATAATATATTTTACAATATATTATCCAAATCTTAAACCACTTGCCTTATTGACGCCGGGTCACGTGGCTTAGATATCGATCTTATCCATGACGTGGACATGAAAGGGTGGGGACCACCCCATGGCCATGGATTACTCCGTCAACGCCTCCCCGGTCTTCCCGGAGCCGCCCCCCCCCCCCCCCTCTCGTCGTATGCTTAGGCTCCGTCGAAGCTGACGCGGCTCAGCTCCGCTCCCCCGCCCACCCCCCAACCCAAGACTTCAATTGGGCTTTTGAAAAGCCCAACCCATTCCAATTCGGTTGACTTTTTTGATCATGTGATGGTGAAAGAGTAGATATACCAATTACCGAGTCTATAAACTAACATTGACATTCTCCGCAAGCAAATGAATTACACGTGAGCTGCCGACTTTTGTGGTACGTATCAACGATAACTTGTAGTAGAATATGATTCAAAAGTCATTGGTTTTGACTTCTTATTCATATGATCTGGAAAGATCGAGACATCAATCACTTGAGTTTCCAACTTTTGTGATATGTATCATGGATAATTGGTTATAGCATAGGAAGAGAAAAGATGGAATATAATTCAAGTCATTGGTTTTTACTTTTTATTCATGTAATGTGGAAAGATCGAGATATTAGTTAGGTCAGCTTCCAACTTTTGTGGTATATATCATGGATAATTGGTTGTAGTATAAGTACAAAAAAAAACAAGAAGAAGAAGAAGAAGAAGAAGAATAATTTGAAAAGATAAATATCAGTTACGTGAATTTCCACATCCTTGATGGTAACTTTTTTATTCTTTTCAAGTACATGGATTATGCTTTAGATTTTAATGACTATTTAGCTAATATTTTTGGCCATAACTTCGGAAGTTGAGTTCCACTAGCCATTTCTACTTGGTTTCACTAATAAAAAGTAAAGGAATGAAATAAATAAAAACATGCAATATTGATTATAGATTTGACCTATGAATATTTTGTTTATTTATGATTTAAAATGGAAAAACTTATTCAAACACATATATAAAATAAATTTAAGAAGATATGAAATAACCACTAAAGTAAATTAATAGCTGCAAGTCTTTTTGAGCAAACTTAAATATATTATTTAAAAAAAAGTACCTACCATAGCCATTTTCTAGACTATATTTTGTGCTCTCACATTTTTTTCTCAAGTACTAATTATCAGTTTATTTTAATGACCAAACATACTTATAAAAAAAGAGAACTAGGGTGGTGGGTTATATACAATTACTATGTATATATTAATTTACGTTATCATCCTCTCTGTACATTATAACCAACCATACTTTATCTGCCTTTTTATCATTTACTTCGTAAATGATTAAATAAAACCGATACAAAAATAATCAAGAAATCGATGCAAAAATAATCAAGTGGAGTAAAGAGTTGTAACAACATGATGCAACTACTGTATCACACCCGAAGCTCAAATTAAACCAAATGATGATACAAATCATAATTACATCATTTTCTGGATCATTACCAAAATCCCATTCGATGTTAATTTTTCAGATCGAATTCAAAATCATGAGATTCAAATGAATTATTGCTGAATTCCAAACTTGAGAATACAGTACTGGGAACCAAGGCCCAGAGGCCCAAGTAGCACCAAGCCATAGCCGACCAATTCAAGCCAGCCGAGGGATAAAAATGACCTTATCCACGAGAATCCCCTGAGATGTCGCCAAAAATCCTCTCTGTCTACAAAATCCCTCCCCTCCACAACCTGGTAAAGGTTAGAATAATTGGGGGAAGATTAGAACAGGGCAAGGGAAGAATGAGCCTTCTCGACCACCTGTGGGACGAGACGGTGGCCGGGCCCCGGCCGGACTCCGGCCTCGGCAAGCTCCGCAAGTACTCCTCCTTCTCACCTTCCTCCTCCTCCTCCTCCGCCTCCGCCGCCACCGCGCCCGGCAGCTTCCAGGTCACCCGGAGCATCACCATCCTCCGCACCGCCACCTCACCCCGCAGCCCCCTCGACTCCGCCTCCTCGCCGGCCTGCAGCGTCCCCGACTCCCCCCTCATGCGTAAGTCAATTCCCGCATCTCGTTCCAGAAGTTTCTAGAACGTTCTAGAAGGTTTATTTTATTTTATTTGGTATTTGTAGCTAGGGGGCTGAGAGGAGAATGGAGGAGGCTTAGGACGAAGCCGACGCCGATGGTGGACGGTATGGAGAGCGCCGAACCCCGGAGCCCGACCGTTTACGACTGGTTAGTTCTCATATTCTTTTCCCTTTTTTTTTCCCATTTCTTTCAAATTTAGCCTAGAAGGGCACGTAAAATTGTGAATAAAGTCCTCGACGTTGCGATATAACTTCCTGTGATAAATATTTCAAGATAGGATAAGAAATATTTTTTTTTTTTTACATGAGAAAATTCATATTTATTCGCTAGAAGATCATTTTTGTTCAATAGTCTGCGCGAGATTTAGGTTGTTTGGAAATTCACCGAACCAAAATGATATTTTGGATGGGAATAAGTATTTTTCAGCACGAACATATTATTCTATTAGAATCAGAAACTTATTTAGAATTTTTACTTAATTATCGTGATGTGTTATTATGAAGCATGTGAACGTATTAATATTTTATGACAACGACCGTCAACTATCTTTACATCATGCACATAAGGCATTTATATAATTTTTGTTTTCTTGTAAAAAAAAAAAATGAAAGACCAAAATCTTTTAAATCTCTTGAGGATGTTATCTGTCAGCGAAAAAGCTCAAAGCTGCGAGTTGTATTATTAAAAAAAAAATTCCTCAGGAGCGAGATTTATGACTGGTCAAAACAGAAGATTCTTTTTGTTTCTCACCAAAAACCAAAAAAACAAAAAACAAAAAAAACAAAAAAGAAAAGGTATAAGAAGAGCCTTTGTCTCTAACTTTGTCAATTTTCATGCGATTTGCTCGACTTTGTTGCAGGGTGGTGATAAGTTCTCTGGATAGATGATACCAAGTTAAACCGGAGAGAAAAGGATTGCAGTTCACTTCAGCGTGGTGGAGGCTGGTGTTTATAAGTTTGTATATATTTGTGGTAATAGTAGTAGTAATAAAATTGTCAGAGCATGTAGGATAAGAATCGGGAAGGAATGGCGAGTGGAGGGATGGAGAGAAACCTTGGTTGGCATAAGGAAAGTTTTGTGTGAAGTAGGAGTGCCTCTCTTCCCCCCTCCGATGCTTGTTTGGTGTTTTGCCATGTAAATTGAATATGGCTCTTGGCTGAATGCAGTGGATGTAATCAATATTTTGGCGCTTTCATGCTGTGTCTGATTTGACCATTATTGCAATGCTCATTGATGGAAATAATATGGTTTAATGAAATTGCTTTTCTTGCTTAAAAAATGCACATAAAAAGCTTTTTTTTTCCCCCAAAAATCATAGGCATGCTAAGCGTGGGAAAATTTATGAAGATAAATAAAAGAAAAAATAGGAGAACATTTTGATAAGTGAGCATGGTTCCATCCTTTGCATCTCCAGTCTAGCTATGGTTATTTTACAGGAGTGTGCAAAATAAGGATACTCCAGCTTTTTTAAGTTGATAGAAATTGTGTGGAAAACCTGGTTATATCTTTGTAGTCGGTTCATCTGGTTATATGGGAATTGTATGACGCATGATGCTTTAGTTAACTACCTAAATTATCTTTCCCTTATTTCCCAAAATAAAAAGAAAATATTTTGTTATTCTTTATGTAACTATCTCGAATTCTCAAATGACTTTGCCAAGCAGTCTTGTAATGTACTTCTATGAAGCTGAATATGGTATAAGCTTGCCACAACACGTTTTATTATAAATGAAATAAGTACAAGAGGTGGAGGGAAAAAAATAGAAAATTGAGAAAACAAAAGAAAAAAAGAGGAAGGTAGGGATCAGGGAAGCCTGACAGCCCGAAACATGGCAAGAAGCCCAATAAACAAACTCTGGGCAAATCTAAAAGTTCCTAATTCAAAATTTGAAGTAGGCCGAACCAGTATCCGGCGAGCCAGGTGCAAGAGATCAGGTGGTCGGAATTTATTTAATCGGTGATGAGGACAGATACATCGACTCCATGACCGTCAATATCCACCTACCTACCTGTACCTCTTCCCGGAGACTGACCGTCGCTAACCAACCGGCATCCTCCATGGCCCAAGCTTCCATCACCCAATGCTTGTCTTTAAGCTGACATGCATTTCTTTTATTCAAGAACTAAAGATGTTATAATTTGTAATTGGCTCAGCTTAAACATCGTTGCATGTCAACTACTTAAAAATAAAATAAAAAACCTTTTGTTGCATATCCTCGTGGCAACGTTGACAAGAATAGATTGTACATCATCATCATCTCTCTTTCTCCAACATTAAACAAGTATAGATGTTACATCATCATCATCATCATCATAGAGAAGTTAGCAAGGGAAATTCCCGTTTACTTGGCTAGGAACATACCAAACGTCAGATGAGTGATCATCCATGCAAATCCTGATATGGCAGCAACAAATACATCCTCAGCTGAAATAATTATCCTCCTGGAATTGTAAACGATTTTTTTTCCGGGTAACGTTATGACTTAACAAATATTATTGCCTAAGATGAATTTAAGTACTCAAGGGTATGCAGCTTATATGGTAGAGCGCTCGCTCCGAGAGGTACGGAGTTCGATTCCACCTCCTCGTTATCCTTTCGAGGATTGAAAATAGAGGGTCGGAATCCAGATATCTAGATCCAGATCCAATCTTAGCTAGTGAATCCAGATACAAATTCGAATACCCGATGAATCTAACTTTGAAATACCAAACACGGACCTGAATGAATCTTGGATATCCAGACTTGAATGGGGAAGAGATGCCCAACAGGATTTATCTCGAAAAAAAGGAAACCTCGAAGAAAAGGAAAAGAGAAGGACGCAATTTACCTCAAAAAAAGATGAGATCGAATTGTCGAAGGGCAGAGGGGAGACATCGACCGATGAGCCATCGAGAGGCAAAGGGGGAAGGATTCGATGATTCAGTAATGGTCAAAGGAAAAAAATCAAGAACAGCACGATGAAGGACTTTTATATTAAAAACAATAACTGATTTTGTACCTTTAGATCATGAACTAACAATTCCAAATAATATATATATATATATATATATATATATATATATATATATATATATATTATTTTATATAATTGAATTTCAATATATAATATCCAAATCCGGATCCATTTAATTATGACTAAACGGATATCCGGATAAACGGATCCAAATTTAATATCGTACCCAGACCTGACCCTTAAACAGTTCTAGTTAGAAAGATAGGGCTGCAATATTTGCAATGCTCTTCCTATCTAGGTGAGCACTCCAAGGAAAAAGTTCGAAACATAGACGGGTTCAGATTGCTCACACAATGGACCACCCCATGATAGTTAGATACTCAGATGACTTGCTGAACCAGACCGATGCCACCTTAATAGCTCTTGATGGACAATGCTGCATGAGATAATATGAGATCAAGATTGTCCAACGGGCATTTACAACACCAAGCCACCGCATAATCCATGCACCGCAGCTGGATGGAAGCATCAATGATCATGATTGTTTTTGTTTTAATATTATTTGTAACTCTCAGAAAATATAATAAAAAAAAAAAAACAAACAAACCTCAAACTCACAAAACCCAGCTAACGCGCTTTCCGCACGGTTACGGGCAGACCAGCGCTCCAATAGAAATTTGGGGAACGCCGCACTAATAGCAGTTCACGGTAGGAAACAATGTTTCGAGGTGCCGACAACATGGCGACTTTGGGCACATAGGGCACACTTTCATTGGTTCTCGCTTCTCATGCACCAACCCACACATTTGTTATTCCCATCCACTGCTCATAAAATCATCATAAATCCTAGCTGCTGCCTCTGAAATTCCACCGTGTGCACTGCCGGGTGGTTCCCACAGTTCCATTAACTACGATGCAAGAAGCTGCAGCCAGCAACACTCATAGATCAAAGCACAGGATTCACACTGAATCCATTGTCCTTCCAGGCACTTGATCAAAATAAATGGGCAATCATCCAAGCAAGCGACATTCATATAGATGTGATTTGCTGCAGACTTTTTTTGAAACTTTCAGCTACATTTACAGGCATAATCCATATAATAATCAAGCACGTATGGCAGAAATAATCAACACTAGAGAGTTTTTTCTTTCTCAGAAAACGACTTGAGAAACAGAACTAATAAAATAATTTTAATATCAATACCTTCAATGCTTTAGTATTGTCAAAATGCAAATCTACTTTTAACTTCAGTGGGCTGAAAAACAAAAACAGTAAGCCACACACGACCCGACGATTTGTAAAAGCTCATCAGCACATATATACACATTTTACATGGTCTCGGTCGGTAAAACCGATATCTTGCAGGGTTGACAAAAAGCACACCTGTACCTGCTGTATGCACCACCTGTACACTGAAACCTACAGCTAACCCTTCTCTGGAGCATGCAGAATAGAAAGGTGCCACTAAGTCACGTAAGAATATCACTCGTTCTAGATATCTGGACAATCAGTCTCTTAGTGGGTCAGAAGTTCGTAGCTTTTGTGGAGTAGAAAATAAGAATATACACTTTTTCCTAAAAAATTTTTGTTTTGGACGTAGCAGAAAAGGATGAGCAAGCAAAATTATTCAATGCCCCAAATCCAATATAGATGGCCAAGAGACAGCAATGTTTTAAAAACAGTGAATTTGAGGGGCCAATGACTGAGCAAAATTTGAATTGAGCTAACATGAATGCAATGAGAAAAACAAGGGAAACATAAACATACATGGAGCAGGAAAATGGATGTCCAGGAAAATCAAGAGCAAACAGGGTTAAAATCAAAACATATTATAAGATAAAATTGGGAGCAAACGAACTATGATACAATTCAACGGAAGAAACAAAATGTACAAGCACTACACAACATGCAGTCACTAACTCAGATCAAGGCCTGAGAACAAAATCAAAATTCAATCTATAGAAGCATGAAGAAAGAAGAAGGGAGTTCTAGGGCTCTAAGATTTCATTTTCATACACAATTTTTAGCTTCAATACTGATCATATACATAACTCAGTTCGGCAGTCAAACAGTACTTGTCAAAACTTGATCACACCACCCAGTTTAAGGATAGATCCTATCCATGTAGCTGAGAAGTGATGGGCAAGACAGGATTATTAAACATCATTAATCAAGCAGTGAATCATTTGTTTGAGAGTAGCTAAAACCAGGATACATGGCATCAGTACTAGTTAAAGATGCACAAGAGGAAAACAAAAAGGACCTAAGATTTCTTGGGTAATCAGATAAGACAGGTTCACTAACATAGAGAACATTTTCCTCGACAACAAAGCAGCAGATTCTTCATGAACATGAATTGACTCTGAGGCGGCAGAAGACACCTGAAGGATTTTAGGAGAAATGCCTTATCCTTTCCGGAATAAAAACCTAAGGGAACTATAGAAAACCAAAACGAAGTGCACCAAAACAACAGAACAAAATATTGCCTATTGAAGCTTGAAAGCATATCCATCATCTTAAGTTGACATTATAAATGCCTGGATTAGGTTCTCCGCAGCACGCTTCTGTTCAGATGTCCCAGATATCTGAGCAATACGCTCATAACGGGATGATTTTGAATCAACGATTTCTATGCGAGCACCAGATATCTGCAACAGCATGCAGCAGAAAAGAAACTAGTTAAAACTAAACCAAATAATACTTAATTAGAAGGCCAACTAGATGAAGAACTGGAAAAATAGCAGGGCACGAAGAAGCCAGGGCTCTGGTAGGTAATGCCAAGGTCAATGGTGTATAACATATGGTTGAATGTGTATCTAATATTCTATAGCCCATGCATATGACATCATTGTCAGTATGTCCATTACCTGAATATCTAATGTGAAAATTATTCTAGAGCGGTTTTAGCTATCTTCCAATTGGAACTCTTTGCATTGGTGCATTTGCTATGCACAATTCAATTTACCACGCAGAAATCTTTGCATTGGGCACTGAAATAGATCAATCTCAATTCTTAGGACTAATGAACAAATCAACTGTCTGGTCACCATGCACTTATACATGGTTCAGATTCTTCAGAATGTTTCATATTTTCAAACCCATACTAATAATCTTTGGGTATATAGAAAAGAAGTGAAATTAGATAAGCTATGATAAGGTCATGGTTGCTCTAAAATTGAGACATAGATTTTGCATTCACTTTTTGACAGGAGATATTCAGCAGCATCCTTTAATTAGAATCAAGAAAAAAACAAATCTATGGCTAAAGGTCAGGTAAGAGAAATTTTTAGTTTTCCCTTGTGGATGGCAAGAAACTAAATCACTGAAACCATAGACATTTGCGGTAGATTTGGGTGTTTCTGTATATATAGCAAATAGGAAACCAGAATTTGAAGCTAAAGTTAAAAAATGTGTAAACAAAAAGAAGAAAACATTGCCTAAATACTAAATCATGTCAGAATAATAGACCACTCATATTTAAAAACTAGATGTACTTAGGGCATGCTATAAAATGCAATAACCAAATTCCAGTCTAAATAAGTATACGTGTATTTGTTACATTCATGTAAAGTATATGAGAAAAAAGCAATTGTATTATGAGGATAAATGTCACCCCATTTTGGAAACCCACCTTTCTTAAATTTTCAATGTTAGTGCCACCTTTTCCCATAACCTTAGCTAAAGCATTTGCAGGAATCACCATCTCAATATATGGAGGCAATCTGGCCAAAATTAGAGCAACAGAAAACCAAAAAAATGTTAGAACATTATAATGACTTCAAACGCATGACAGAGTACCCAATCTAAAAAAGGCTTCCTACAACATTGACAAGGTCCCGTTAATATGATGACAAAAGAAAATAAATTATAAATTGCATCCTTGCAAAATACATGGTCTAAATGTTTCGTAGAGGGAACAAGGAGATCCAAGAAAAGCAGCAGTTTGGACTATTATTTCACTTGAAGGACAGGAACGAGGACTAAACCAATATAAAAAGTGCATAGGAAAAACACATACCCTCCATATGACTTTGATGAATACTGGGAAAGGGAACCATAGCCATTCTCTCCAGCCTTTGCAAAGTGAAAAATAACAATATTAATAAAAAGCTTTTACGAATTTTCCAAAAATTCAGAACAAACAATTTGGAGCAGATATCCTGAAGCAGCAAGCAATATACCTGCAGAGAGCCGTATCCATATAAATTGCTTCCAGAAAGTACTCCAAAACCCCTTTCAGTTTCAACTCTCTGGTTATAGCTCAAAGGTGCAACTGGTGGAATGCTAGGTAATACTGGAGGGACAGACAGACTACTCGTGTAAAGAGGATCAACTGGAGGAGCATTCTGAGTACCATCCTTATGCTCGTTCTGGCTGCCATTCCTATCTCTCAAAGCATCTTCCCTAAGCCTCAAAATAATCTGAACAAGCGCATCACGCAAATTACATACCTCTCCAGTCACCTGGATCCCAATCAAAAGTGAAACGAAAAATACACATTAGAACCAGTCCAAGGACACAGAAGGAAATCAGGATTCAAGGAGATGGGCAAACCTCCACGAGCTCATCACTGGAAGCAGCACGTTTAGGCTTTTCACCTCTTGAGATCCTGATTTCAGCCTTTGTCTTCTTGCGCATGTCACTTATAATCGAGCCACCCTTGCCGATGAGGCAGCCAATCACTTTTGAGGGAACAAGAAGACGGATATTCAATTTCTCAGCATCCTCATCATTGATCCTTCCTTGAAGCAGCAAAATAGCTTCGATTGAAGCAGATTTGATATCATCTGTTGACTGCACATGCAGATCATCCATCGCACCATTTACCAAAAATTGATAACCAGGAAAAAATGCAAAAATCATGAATATATCTAACCTCTGTAGATGTGACAGTAATAAGACATTCTTCAGTCTCATCCTTCGTATCATCAACATCAATACGAGCACCACTGTTTTGCCTAATACTCTTTATGGTACTCCCTCCTTTACCAATAACACGTCCAATCTTGTCAGATGGACACAAGACTCGTACTACTAAATCCTCCGAACGTGATGGACCGCCATATCCAGAAACAACAGGAAGAGCAGATGGATAAACAGGCCATGCACTAGCTGTATCGGTATATCCACGAAGCTCTGATACAGGTGGTGGTGCGCCAATGACAGATGGCACAGATTGAGAAGGGGAAACAATAGCATCTGCAGCAGGAAAGAAGCTACCAGCTGGATAGATAGTAACATCTGAAGGAATGATAATTGGTGGAAGCTCTGGAACAGAAGTATCAAGGGAGATCTCTTCTTTTGGTGAAAACTTGTACATAATAGAAGAAATGGCAAATAGTGCTTTCTTAACTGCTTCAGCATCACCGGTTATCTGTGTAAGCACAACTGGCAGTAAGATAAACAACAGCAAATAGAGTACTAACATAGAGATGAGTTCCATGAAATTTGTTCCAGATAAGGTAAATATCTAGACTTGCAGAAGTCACATGAAATTTGTTCCAGGTAATGTAATTATCTAGAACTTGCAAATCCAAATTAAGTTTGGCAAAATTGATGCCAAAATCAAATACAGAAATCCCAATAAGCATCAAAAATTTTTAAAAGGACATGGGAATGAAAGTCACTTCCTCGCTTAAACTAGTTGGCTAAATAGGGGAAGCTGGTTCAGCTGTTTTTGATGAGCTGAAATTCTGCTTAGGCTGTAGGCTGGCACTTTACAGAAGGCTAGAATATTAAGAGATGATCCTCTGATGATCCAAACAAGAAACAAGATGACAACCTTCAAGATATGCATTAGAAACACAGATTGAACAAAATCTAGAGAGCTAAAAAAGAACACTAAGTAGTTGATAAAACTTATATGACCAATGAGAAATTGTAAAGCACTTTCCAAAGAAAGGATCCAAAGCATGGTTGTAAGTAATAAATCTAAGTGACAAAAATGTAATTTTGAGAATTTCCATGAAGGGGATCAAAATATGACTTTTTCAAAATAGAGGCTTTCTTGCATCTATCTCTAACCACTTAAAGATAAAGCAATCCCAGAGGGGTTAAATCTATGAGAAAATAAGAAGAGCATTTATCCATTCACACCTTAACTTCTAACAGCATGCAATATCACCTGAGCTCAAAGGTAGCTGGCTCACTCCTGACCAGGGTTTTTCCATTATATCATACATATTGCAGGAAATGATAGCAGGTTGACCACTGAACCATATTACAATGAACATCTGACTGACCAAATGAAGCAGAGAAAAAGATTACTGACAAATCCTGGTACTGGAAGCAAAAAGTTGACAAGTACGAAAACATATAAGGTTCATGATTGCATTTTGAAAAAAAAAATAAAAACTGTAGGTACGAAGATTATTGGCAAATCCTACCAAGAACACTAATTTTGATAAAATTATCTTAGACTTGTAAAACCCATGATAAAGAATGTAAATTTCTACATGATAAATTGCCACAAGATCTAGCCCCATAATTTAATTTATGGTAGCTCCTAGGATTCTAATTTAAGATTTTATTATTTGAAAGACATAAAGCACTAAGAGCATTACCTGAACAAAGTTGTCATGGCTCATTGCACAGGAATGAGTAGCATCATTCGCATCCTTAGGGTTTACCTTTATGTTTGCCTTGGTCTTTGATCTCAATCTCTTTATGGTGGCCCCAGATTTGCCAATTATAATTGCAACTTGGCTAGCTGGCACAAGTATATGGGCTTCCTCCTTGTTCCTCTTATCCGAATCACTAGCATTAGCCAGGGCATTAACAATTGCATCATGCACCTTAAGCAAAGCATACTGAGCAGGGCAAAGAGGTTCCATGCTGTCCTCATCAACATCCATAGGATCCTTGTCTTTAACATAGCAATATATGGTAATAACCCTCTTGTCCGCACCAGGAAAAGGATCGACAACCTTAATTTTCGCATATGTCTCTTGTCTTATAGAATTTATAACTTTACCACTCTTACCAATGACACTCCCAATAACACCATCAGGACAGAGTATGCGATACACAACCAATTCACCTTCACCAGATCTCTCCACGTTACCTGGTCGCTTGTTCCACTGTTTCCCATCATTGTCATCATCCCTCAGCTGGCGCGATCGTTTTCCAGTCTCCACCATGATCCAGTTAAAGATATGAACCTGTTACAGCTGAGAAAACATCACATTGGTACACCATTAAGATACATACTAAAAAAGCAATACAGGCACCATTAAGATACTTTGTCAATACATTTCACATACATAGGGTGGTATTGCATGAGACAACGAACTAAATAACATCATAAAATCAGCAAACTGAAACCAAGAATGAACACTAAATACTACATTAAACTGGCAGCCACATCTAGAAGAAGATCAAAGAAAAGACACTAAGAGATTATAGCCTACAGTAAATTTTAGAGGTTTAACTGCCTACAGTAAAGCCTATGGATTTAGCTGCCTACAGTAAATTTTTGGGATTTAGCAGCCTACAGTAAATTTTACAGATGTAACAGGAACTCATTGAATTACTTCCACGACATAGTTCTTGGCACACCAATCATAACGAAAAGCATACTACCTGGCTGATGGGCATGGACAATGGCAAGGTAAAATTTGAAAATAGAAAACAGAAAAATGAAGTATATTAAATATATGGTTGCTGCACTTTGGAGCTTTAACCCACTTGCGATTTCAAATCGAAGCCTCCCAGCATGTCCTTGATTGCTTTTGAGATGTTTGAGAAGTGATAACCAACTGGATGGTGAAAATTATTCAACATGAAATGAAATTGTCTAATTAACCATGTTGGTTCCTCCCTTGATGTAACTAATGCAAAAGCCTGTCTGAACACATGTAGTTGCAATGAAGACATACGTTAACTCCATTTTATAATGTCGCAGGGCCCACCATCTCACCATTAATGGCAGAAATTTCTTCCTGACTCTCTTACTGATATCTTCAGAATGAGACAAGAGAGATGGATAATGGAATGGATAATTTTTACTGCCTGTGCCTCTTGTTTTCCCAGTATAAATATACTTTTTTCAGTAAACAATCCCCTCCATTTTTACTTTCTAATAAATGTCCAGGGAAGAGAAAGAAATATAAAAAGAAAAGTAAGGTATGTATTATCAAATCTACTACAAATGATTACGATCTGTGGAAGTGGAATTGCAGTAACTCCTCCCATAACCCTTGAAGGACAGAAGCTGAGTCTCGGATTTCCGGTTCTCTCATCTTAGGGAATGGGAGTGTGCTGTTTGTTTCATTTTTCAGCTTCTGTTTTCAATATGCCATCCATGATCCTATGCTCATTCGAGTGCCCTCCAAGACTTCTCATCTCTGTTATAACTTGAAATCCTCTGTGTTGCTCTGGCCATGTTTGGCCATAGACATTTGTTTCAACTATAATGAGCATTGCACATGGCGAAATCTATTTACTTCTAGGCTATAACACTAGCAAAATTTCCATTGTTATCGGGTGGATTAAAAAATTAATAAACTAACTAAAACTATATCCAATCAGATAGTATCGACAAAAACTATACCAACAAACATGTAGCAGAATCTCATAACAAGAATCAACCAAAAAAAATCTTAACATAACAGAGAACTGAAGAGAGGAGAATCACAAATGCAAACAGTTGCCATCACAACAACAGATTTTCTCGGAAGCAAACAAGACAGTAACCAACTAATGCGTATTAATAACTGAAAATGCCGAACACAGGCAAGATAAAATCAAAAGAATGCGTCTCTGACTAAACTATATCATCCAGAACATTTTAAAAAAAAAAAAAAAAATCGCCTTGGCACAACAGTTGACAGCAATTGATTTGGTACGAACAGTGTATAGATCATACCACAAAATCAAGAAAAAATTGGGAATACGAGGAAGGGGTCCAAAGATCCAGAGATACAGGGGATCGCAAAAGAATAAAAAAAATTTGATCCCAGTATTTCCCCGGGTATATTCCATGCCCAAAACAAGTGAAGGCAAAATGCCAACCCTGTACATCTACGGCGCAGGAACCCAGCCCTAGCAAAAACCCTGGATCTGGAGAAACCCCGGATAAAGGGACGGCAAGGCGAAACTTCAAAAACCCTCAACAAAGAAGGGATTCGACAAAAGAGAGGAACCGTACCGTACCGGCAGGACGAAAAACCCTAACACTGGGCAGCGTCCACGAACAGGACGACGACTGGACGACTCTCTCGGATGACGGCCCCGGTTGGGTTTTTAAGTTTTTTAGATACCAGGAACGCCACCGGCTTAGCCGGTGGAAGCCCTCTGAGACCGGGTATTGGCAGTCGACCGATCGAGTTTTTTGTTTTTCATTTTTTTTATATGGTTAACCTTATGTGTTATTTATACATGAGTACCACCCAAGCAAACATCGCCGCGACTAAATTTTTTTTGTCCCGATCTAATGATCGGCATCTTACGGACGCCAGAACTCACCATTAAATAAAAAGAGACCGTATAAATTTAAACATCCTATATCAAATATTATTATTTGACAGAATAGAAATCTATAGAATAGCTATACTATTATCCTATCCCTTTTTCTTACAAAAAAATATATATATATATACTACGGAACGTTTACCCAATAAAGTAATACAAAGTACTCAAAAAATGCAAAATATATATTTTTTAAATATTATTTTTAAAAATAATATTATCATAATAATATTATTTTAAATAATATTATCAAACTATAGTAGATTTTGTCGTGCATCAATTTTTTTTTTTTTGTTTAAGAAAAGACGTAAATAAGACCTGCATGGCAGGTTGAACCGTGCCTTTTAAACTAGTAATAATAATAATAATATATTTGAAGGCATAAGTTCTTCTAATAAATATTTTAAAAAAACAACATCTTGAAGGCGTGGATTAAAACTGTACCTTTTAAAAACCAAAAAAAATAAAGATGCATATTGTACTTGTATTTTTTAATTAAAAAAAATATCTGCAAACTCTCAAAGAAATTCCTGCATCTTCTAAAAAAAAAATTAAAAAAAATAAATCCTGAACCATTAAATGCACTCCTTTATCATTAAATTTTAATATAATAAAATTTAAAAATATAATAAAATTAAAAATATTTGAAATAATATAATAAAATTATAATATATAAAATATTTTAAAATAATATAATGAAACAAAAAATTAAAAAAAGTTGCAGGTAAAGTGAAGTCGCATGTGCGGCCTGTGACTTCATCTTATTCATGCATCTCCATTTTTAAAATAAAAAAATTAAAATATATATAAGTAAAGTCATAAATTGCTATCTTAATAATAATATAAAATATTAATATTATAAAATAAAATTTATTATAATATATAGTAAATATAATATATATTATAATAAATATAATAAATATATTATAATATATTAAATTATAAATACTATATCATATTATAAAATATTTATTATATTTTATAATATAATATAAAATTTATAATTTAGTCGGTGCCGGTCTAGTCGCTAGTCCGGTCATCAATTCATCTATCGGGTAGGTGCCAGTCCGACCGTCAACCTGGTGCTAATCCAGTCGCCAGTTCGGTCATCAAGCTGGTACCAGTCTGGTCGCCAATTCGATCGCCAGCCCGGTGCCAGTTCGGTTGGCAACCTAGTGCCAGTTTGGTCTCCTACCCGGTACCAGTTCGATCGCTAATCCGAGTTGAATTGGCACCAACCTGGCAATCAGATTGGCACTGGCTTGGTAGCTGACTGGAAATCAAATCAATGACTAGACCGGCTATCGGATAGGTGGCTGGACTGGCAATCGGATCAATGGCCGGACTGGCGACCGGACCAATGACCAGACTGGTACCAACTTGGTGACCAGACTAGCTATCCAACCAGTGGCCGGACTAGTGGCCAGACTGGTGGCTGGACTGGCACAGTCTTGGCAGCCAGACCGATGATTGGACTAGCACCGTCCTGAAAGCCAAACTGGCTATTGGAACAGGAGCCGAACTGACTTCCGGATTGGTAGCCACCAATCCAATAGCTAGTCCAACCATCAGGTCGAGCCAATTTGATCACTGATCCGACTATCAGGTCGATGCCAGTCCGACCGTTAATCCAACCACCAATTCGATAGCTAGTCCAGCTGATGCGGGACAACTCTAAGATGGTTAAAGATGCAGGAAAAACAGTAAACTAATTTTTTATGATTTTTATAATTTAGGTTTGTAGGCTAAATTTCCAAATAAAAGAAATGGTATAAGGAGTAGCAATGCATAGAATCATCATGATCGCAGGCAAACTCATGTAAAAATAATAAATTTCAGGATCCGAGAATTGAGAAACTCCCGGATTATAATAGTTTATCTTTGTTGCCGTCCTCGTCGTCGCGCCCGTGCAGAGGATCAGCCGATCCTCCCTGACCGCCTGGCAGAGGAGCCTCCCTTCCTGCGAGAAGCCTGCAAAAAAGGGGGTTAGAGGACCCTGGCCGGGGATTCCGGCGAGGGGGCTCCGACGGTCAAGTCAGTAGACGACGTGGAGGAACAGACTCTCTCTCCCGATCCCCCTAGAGGGTCTCAGGCTTGGAGAGTTAACTGGTGAAGGGAAAGCGCCGGGGACCGGAAACTCGGCTGGGCCTGCCCGCTGAGCTCGCGTCCAGTCTTCCCTTCTCGGGATCCCTGGTTTTCTTCCTCCCAGCGAGGCCTTGTGCCGGTCTTTCCTTCTTGTCCCCAGGCTCTTTTTGCTTACCTTACAGACTTTGGATCCTTCCCTCTTTATCTCCCTCCGTCGTGCGCTCGTCCTTTTCTCCCTCGAAAACTCCTCCTCCCTGTCTTCCTTTCTTTTCCCTTTCTGGTGAAGGAGGCCAGGCGGCTTTCCGGCCTCGTCCGCCGGGCCCAGCAGGAAAAAGGCAAGGACAGAAGAGAAAAAGGGGGAAGGCGGCGCTGGCAGAGCGGCAAGTCGTCAGGCCTCGGGCTTCGTGAGGGTGCTCTTTTCCCCGGGCGTGGGCGCTATCCGTTTGCGGGCCCTGTTCCGTCAGGATCGGGTCTCTCGACCGCGGGACCTGCCGGGCCAATGTAAGTGACGTTCCGCGTGCCGCCGCCCTCCGTACGGGACGCCGTCTGGGGTCGGTACGGCCCGAGGGATGGCCTCGGGACCCGTCGCTTTCCCCGGGGGCCTCTCCGTACGAGCGGCCTGGCCTCGGCTGAGTTGGACCTATCTCCGGGGACCAATTGGCGAGAGGCGAGGGATCGGCCGACCTCGGCTTAGGTGGACCCCTCCTGGGTGGACACCTGGCGAGGCGGCAGAGGGTTGCCTGGCTTCGGCCGAGGTGGACCCGTCTCCGGGTGGCCACCTGGCGCAAGGCGAAGGGTCGGCCGACCTCGCACTAGGTGGACCCCTCCTGGGTGGACACCTGGCGAGGCGGCAGAGGGTCGCCTGGCTTCGGCCGAGGTGGGCCCGTCTCCGGGTGGCCACCTGGCGCAAGGCGAAGAGTCGGCCGACCTCGCATTAGGTGGACCCCTCCTGGGTGGACACCTGGCGAGGCGGCAGGAGGTCGCCTGGCTTTGGCCGAGGTGGACCCGTCTCCGGGTGGCCACCTGGCGCAAGGCGAGGGGTCGGCCGACCTCGACCGACCTCACTTGGGTCGTCTCCTTCGCGCGCGGGCGCGGATGAGTCGGTGGAGGAACCTCGCGCCGAGCTCGACCTCGGCCTGGGCGATCTGCTCTTGGATAATCGTCGGGCGGCGCGATCTTGCCGACCCCAGCTTTAAGGGCGTGGCGCTGATTCTGGCGGGAAAACTCACACGTGGCTTGTTCGCATTCGGCGATGCCTGAGCCTGGCCACGTCACTGTCACGGATGTAACAGTTGCCCCCCAGCCCGCCGTTCCGTCGGGGCATCGTAGATCGGGACGTCGGGATTAATTGCAGACATGACGTGGGGAGGCGAAGATCTTGCTTCATAATTGGCACGATCTTCACTCGTCGTGGCTCGAGGCGGCTGGAGACCAACGGGGAGTCGCCACGCGTCGTCCACTTGCCCGCAATCAATGCGTCGCTTCGGGGCAGAGGCCGTTACTCTGCTAACGAGGCGTCGGTGTCGGGCGTGCGCCCACGTGGCGACCATCCAGTGGCCTGAGACGGAATGATGGGTACGGCTGCTGCCGGCTGAGTCTGAAGGCGAGGGGACTTTCCAGAACGAGGCCTTTTCCCTTGCTTCGTGGGCGGTTTGCTGCAGGCTAACAACTTCTGCTGCTTGCGCCCGCCTGTGCATTTTTGGGTAAGCGTCCTCCTCTTCTCTAGCCCTCCTCCTTCTCCTTCGATCATTCAATCCTTTTCTTCTTTTCTTCTCCATGGCGCGCCGTCGCCATGTTTCTTCTAATCCGGACGAGGCCGGTCCATCCCGGCCGAGGACTCCGTCTTCTCCCTCCTCGGATGAGGAGGTAATCCCAGAGGAGGTCCGCCGGCGTTTGCAACCCGGGGGTGTCACCATTGGCGTCCCCAGGGGGACCCGGCCCCCCCCGGTTGCACCTGCCGGGCCCCTCAGTTCAATTCCTGCTCTTGCTGCTCTCCCGGCTCCGCCGCTTCTTCCCGCCGGTCCCTCCGGTCATGCCTCCACCATGACCGAAGGTGATCTTTCTCTGCTCCGGGATGCCTATGGCATCCCGGGATCTGTCCGTCTGTTCGCTCCGCGGTCCGGGGAGCGTGTCACCATGAGTGGCCCCGGCCGCATTGCCTTCTACGAAGATTTCCTCCTCGGGGGTCTTCGTTTTCCTCTGCATCCTTTCTTCCTTTCCTTCCTCAGCCATTTTCGGCTCGTCCCGGCCCAGCTGGCTCCTAACGCCATCCGGGTCATCTTCTCTTTCATCGTCTTCTGCCATTTCCACGGGTTTGTTGCCCGTTTTTCGCTCTTCAGGTCCCTGTTCACCCTGAAGAAATGCTCCACCGATGACGGCTGGTGGTATATTTCACCCCGGCCTAGGTGTCTCCGGTTCGACATCCCTTCTTCGGTTAAGGGATGGAAGAACCGGTTTTTCTTTGCCTCGGTCGACGACGTCGACTGGGCCTGGAGCGAACCGGACCGGTCGCCGAACCGGAGTTCTCGGGTCGAGTCCGCGGACCAGGAGGCTTACTCCCAGCTCCTGAGTGACGTGGTCCCGCCGCTCGAGGTTCTGCTTTGTGAGCAGAATCTTTTTGAGGCCGGCATCAGTCCCATCCGGGAGACCGGTGAGATTCGGCTCTGCATTAAATTCTGCCCTTCCCCCCTCTCTCTTTTTAAGATTGAACTAACCTTCTGATTTCTCCACCTTGCAGGGATGAAGTTTTCATTGGAGAACTTGCTGGAAGGGGCTGCTCAGAGGGAGGTCGTTGACGTGGACGAGCCCGCGGCGAAGAGGGCTTGCACGGAGACGAGCCGGGAGGTCGCAGCGGCGACCGCGCCCGGCCTAGCCGCCGCAGTTTCTCCGCCCAGACCTTCGCAGGGCGGCGCCCTTGGCATTTCGGCTCCACGACCTGGCGGTGCAGCCGAGGGAGCTCCGGCGCCCGCCGCTCTGCCCACCGCCGGGCCCATTCCGGCCAGCAGTCCGGCGGCACCACCAGTGGCGACCACCGGTCCGTCGGCTGCGGCTCCAGCAGAAGGGGCGGCCGTCGCAGGGATCGGCCCGAAGGGCCCAGTGCCGGTAATCTCGCACCGGGACTCGGTCATCCTCGACCGAGGGCTGGCGGAGAGGGTGATGGAGTATGCTTCCACCGCCCGGGACCGCCGAGCTCGGGGCGGACGGGACTACGCGGATGCGCTGCTCGGCATCCTGCCCCAGCTCTTCTCGGTAAGTCTGCTTCAGCTCTTCTTTTCTCTTTCAATCCGAGGCCTCCTGCCTCGGCACTGACATGTTGCTTTTGTCCTTGCAGATCGGGAACGACGTCCTCCTACTGAGGAACTACCTTGTAGGGAACGTCAAACGGGACTCCGAGCGGGAGCAGAAGCTCGGAAAGCTCGCCGCCGACGTGAAGGACTTGGTGGACAAGGGGGCCGAGCTGCGAGCGGAGAAGCAGGCCCTCCAGTCCGACCTGGCGCGTTCCGAGGAGCGGAACAAGGAACTGGAGGCCTCCTTGGCGGAGGAGCGGACCTCCAACCAGCGCCGTACTGAGGAGGACACGGCGGAGAAGGCCCGCCTGCAGGCCCGCTCACTGTTCCTGGAGCGTCAGCTGGACGAGGCCCGGCGGGAGGCGGCCATGGCGAAGGACCGGAGCTCGTACATCAACGGGCTCCTGGAGGCGGCGAAGCGGGAAGCGCTGGAGGCCGTCCCCAAATTCCGTGCTTCCGACGAGTTTACGTCGGAAGTCCGGGAGGCCGCGGTGGACTCCTTCCTGAAGGGGTTCCGGATGTGCCGGGAAAAGGTGGGGGCCTTCTTCCCCCAACTGGACCTAAGCGCGGTCGTCGTCGGCGGCAGGAAGCCGGGGAGCGAGGGCAGGGCCTCCGGCACGACCCAGGCGGCATCTCAGGCGGCACCTGCAGCACCCCCGACCGATGACGCCGCGGCCCAGACACAGCCCCAGGAGCCGGTTGTCGTGGAGGTTGAAGAGGTGGCGCCCGCACCTCCGGCGGACGGCACCGATCCTGCGCTCCGGTGACCGTCACCTTGTACTTTTGCTTTCTTTGTCCTTCTTTTTGGGGAGTCCCGGCCTGTCGGGGCTCCCAGTTTGTACTGAGTACCTGTTTTAATGAAGACTTACTTTCTACAACAACTTGTCTATCATCTTTGGTTCTTCTTTTTCTTCTTCTTTGTTTGTTTCTGAGATGTCGGTCTGGGATACCTGAGACAACTGCGGGCCTGGTCCTTCCATACTAAACCGAAGGACGGGGTTTGCAGAGCCGTGTCGCGGCAAGGTAAGAATCTTGAGCAGGTCCGACTTTGGGCTGCCTCCGTGCCTGCGCGGGCAACACAGTTCCTGCACCATCTTCCGGGCCGAAACTCGGGATCTTCTGGACTGAGCTCGATGTCGCAGGCTTTCTCAAACATTGCGCGGCTCACTGAGCTAAGCTCCGGGCTTGCGCGGGCGAAACGGATTCGGCGCCACCTTCCAGGCCGAAGCCCAGGATCTTCCGGACTGAGCTCGATGCCGCAGGCTTTCTCAAACCTTGCGCGGCTCGCTGAGTTGTGCTCCGGGCTTGCGTGGGCGAACTGGGTTCGACGCCACCTTCCAGGCCGAAGCCCAGGATCTTCCGGACTGAGCTCGATGCCGCAGGCTTTCTCAAACCTTGCGCGGCTTGCTGAGCTGTGCTCCGGGCTTGCATGGGCGAACTGGGTTCGACGCCACCTTCCAGGCCGAAGCCCAGGATCTTCCGGACTGAGCTCGATGCCGCAGGCTTTCTCAAACCTTGCGTGGCTTGCTGAGCTGTGCTCCGGGCTTGCACGGGCGAAACGGATTCGGCGCCGCCTTCCAGGCCGAAGCCCAGGATCTTCCGGACTGAGCTCGATGCCGCAGGCTTTCTCAAACCTTGCGCGGCTTGCTGAGTTGTGCTCCGGGCTTGCGTGGGCGAACTGGGTTCGACGCCACCTTCCAGGCCGAAGCCCAGGATCTTCCGGACTGAGCTCGATGCCGCAGGCTTTCTCAAACCTTGCGCGGCTTGCTGAGCTGTGCTCCGGGCTTGCGTGGGCGAACTGGGTTCGACGCCACCTTCCAGGCCGAAGCCCAGGATCTTCCGGACTGAGCTCGATGCCGCAGGCTTTCTCAAACCTTGCGCGGCTTGCTGAGCTGTGCTCCGGGCTTTTTGTTGAAGTCAGAGAAGAATGTTTGAAGCGAAGAAGCTTTGTTAAAGGAACTGGGAGCCTTACATCACTGGTAGTACATTCTCAGGTTCGAGGGGTTCCATGTCCGGGGGAACCTGGCACCTCCCAACTCCTCCAAGTAACATGCCCCGTGAGGGAGGGCTTCTGCTACCCGATAAGGGCCTTCCCAGTTGGGTGAAAGCTTGCCGCACTCTCGTGGCTGGGAGGCTTCTGCACGCCGGAGGACCAAGTCCCCGGGACGAAAAACCTTCGGCCGTACTCGGGAGTTGTAATATCTGGCTACACGTTGCCGGTACGCCGCCATTCGGATTCGGGCCTTGTCCCTTGTTTCTTCGAGGAGGTCTAGGTTGAGCATCATCCTGGCCGGGTTTTCTGTCTCGTCGTATTGTTCCACGCGCAGCGTGGGTATGCTGAGCTCGATCGGGATGACTGCCTCGGCCCCGAAGACGAGGTTGAATGGGGTTTCGTCGGTAGCCGTCCTAGGAGTGGTGTGGTATGCCCAGAGAACGCTGGGAAGTTCGTCGGCCCACCTGCCCTTGGCTTGGTCTAGCCGCGTGCGGAGGCCCTGAAGAATGGTCCTGTTCGTGACCTCAGCCTCCCCGTTGGTCTGGGGGTGCGCCACCGAGGTGAAGCGATGTCTGATGCCGAGGTCGTTGCAGAAATCCTCGAACTCTCGACAGTCGAACTGGCGTCCGTTGTCGGTGACCACGGTGTGGGGGAGGCCGAAGTGGCAGACGATGGACTTCCAGAAGAATTTGGCGACGTTTGCTTCGGTGATTCTTGCCAAGGGTTCGGCTTCGACCCACTTTGTGAAGTAGTCGATGGCCACTATCAGGAACTTCCGCTGGCCGGATGCCGGCGGGAATGGGCCCAGAAGGTCCATTCCCCACTGGGCGAATGGCCAGGGGGCTGAGAGCTGAGAGATCGGGTTGGAGGGTTGCCGCTGTACCGTGGCGTGGCGCTGGCACCGGTCGCATTTCTTCACGAAGTCAGCGGCGTCCTCCTTCATCGTCTCCCAGAAGTAGCCTTGACGAAGGGCCTTGTATGCCAATGCTCTGCCCCCCACGTGGTTCCCACAGATGCCTTCGTGAATCTCCTGGAGCACAAGCTTGGCTTCTGCGGGTCCAATGCACTTGAGGAGGGGATAAGAGTAGGACCTTCGATACAGTTGCCCGTCCATCAGGACAAACCGCACGGCCTTCTTCCTGATGAGGCGAGCCGCGTCTCGGTCTTTCGGCAAAATGCCGTCGGTGATGTACGCGGCGTACTTGTCCATCCAGCCGGGCTCCTGGCTGACCTGATGGACCCCCGCCGGGGCTTCTAGGCTTGGGACTTCGAGTCGCTCCACATGAGCGCGTCCCAGCATTGTGTCCGGCAGAGCCGCCAATCGAGAGAGAGCATCCACGCGGGCGTTCTCCCCGCGGGGGATATGGAAGATGTTGAAGCGCCGGAACTTGGACGCGCCCGCCTTGACGAGCTCCAAATACCTTGCCATCTGGGGGTCGTGAGCGACATACTCCCCGGACACCTGCCCCGCCACGAGCTGGGAGTCGGTGAAAGCTCTAAGGTTGGTCACGCCCAGCTCGCGGGAGACCCTGAGTCCGGCGAGAAGCGCCTCATACTCCGCTTGATTGTTCGTCGCGGGGAACTGGAAACGGAGCGCACATTCTGCGACGACCCCGTCACCGTTGGCAAAGATGAGCCCAGCTCCGCTCCCTCCGGAGTTTGAGGCTCCGTCCACATGGAGGATCCAAGCATCCTCTCCGGGCTCGTTGGTGCCGACCTCCGTCGGCCGGGCCGAAGAGTCCTCCTCGGGCTCCTTGCCCAGACCTGCGCATTCGACCAAGAAGTCGGCCAGCACCTGTGCCTTCATTGCCGACCTCGGCCGATATGTAATGTCGAACTCGCTGAGTTTCAGTGCCCATTTGGCCAATCGCCCCGAGGTGTCGGGTCGGCTGAGCACCGCTTTCAGCGGTTGATCCGTCAAGACGGCGATGGGATGCGCTTGGAAATAGGGCCTGAGACGCTGGGCAGACACTATTAGCGCAAAAACGAGTTTCTCGGGCCGGGAATACCTGAGCTCCGCGTCCCGGAGGAGTTTGCTGGTATAGTACACTGGTCGCTGGATCCCGTGGTCGTCGGTTCGGACCAAGACAGAGCTGACGGCCTCCGGGGTGACGGCCAAGTAGAGGGTAAGCTCCTCCCCTTCCTCGGGCCTGGACAGCAGAGGTGGTGATGCGAGCGTCTTCTTCAACTCCTCGAAGGCCTGCTGGCATTCCTCGGTCCAGGCGAAACCGTTCATCTTCCTCAGCACCTTGAAGAAGGGGCGGCAGCGGTCCGCCGACCTGGAAATAAAACGGCTAAGGGCCGCAACCCGACCGGTCAGCTGCTGCACTTGTTTCTTGGAGGCTGGCTGCTCCATGTCCAGGATGGCCTGGACCTTCTCCGGGTTGGCCTCGATTCCTCTCTGGGTCACCATGAACCCCAGGAATTTTCCGGCGGAGACCCCGAAGGCGCACTTCGCTGGATTCAGCTTCATCTGGTGGCGCCGGAGGTTGCCGAACGTCTCTGCCAGGTCGGCTACGTGGTCCGAGTCAAGTTTGCTCATTATCAGCATGTCGTCCACGTACACCTGCATGTTGCGGCCTATCTGGTCTTTGAAGACTTTATTGACCAGACGTTGGTACGTCGCCCCCGCGTTCTTGAGGCCGAAGGGCATCATCCTGTAACAGAAAGTCCCGCGGTCAGTTATGAAGGCGGTACGCTCTTCGTCCTCCGGATTCATCCGGATCTGGTTGTATCCGGAGAAAGCGTCCATGAATGACAGGAGACGGTGTCCCGAGGTGGTGTCGACCAGCTGGTCGATCTTTGGCAGAGGGAAGCTGTCCTTCGGGCAAGCTCGATTGAGGTCGGTGTAGTCCACGCAGATCCTCCACTTACCGCTGCTCTTCTTTACCATGACCACATTTGCTAACCAGCTGGGGTATTGGACTTCTCGGACGAAACCGGCGGCGAGAAGTTTCTCTACCTCCTCGTCGATCGCCTTCTGCCTCTCCATGGCGAAGCTTCTCTTCTTCTGGCGGACCGGGCGGCTGCCTGGGTCCACGTTCAGGCTGTGCATGATAATCTCGGGCGGAATACCCGGCATGTCGACCGCCGACCAGGCGAACACATCGGCGTTGGCACGGAGGAACTCCAGCAGGCGGGTTCGTTCCTCCTCGGGGAGCTGGGCCCCAACTTGCACCGTCTTCAGGGGGTCTGAACCAAGGGGAAAGGAGAGCAGGCGCTCTACGGGCCCTCCCCTGGGTTCCTTTTCTCTTAGGTCGAGGTCATCGACCTCGCGGGCGAGCTCTGCGCCCTTGATGCCCGGGATTGTCTGCAGGCAGAGCGGGACTGGCTGGATCGTCCCCCTCATTTCCCCGAACCCGAAAGGCGTGGGGAACTGCACCAGCAATCTCCTTGTGGAGATAGTGGCGTCTAGTCGGTTGAGCCCGGGACGCCCAAGGATGGCGTTGTAAGGCGAAGGGAGCTTGACTACAGTGAAAGTTACCATGATGGTCGTCTGCCGGGGCGGGGATCCGACGGTAACTGGGAGAGTGATTTCCCCTTCGACTCTGACGGAGTCCCCTGTAAAACCTACCAGTGGGGTGTGCACTGGCTTTAGCTGGTCGAGAGACAAGTTCATCCGAGAGAGAGCGTCATAAAAAAGTACATCGGCCGAGCTTCCACTATCCACCATGATTCGATGTACAGGGTGCTTCGCGATGGTCATCTCGACCACCACGGCATCATTGTTTATATTGCCGCTAAATTCCCCTCCTTTGGGAGGGATTACATTCTCCGGGGTTTCCCGGGCTCTCTTCTCTGCTCGGCCAGATCCGCGTGAGATCATGCCCACGGGCCTCTCTGTTGGCCGGTTGTCGATCGCAGGGACAGGTGGCAAGGCCGCGAGCGGCTGCTTTTCGGAGGGAGCCTCGTTCTTGACGAACTTCCGGAGGTATCCCCTCCCGATCAGCTCCTCGATCTCCCGCTTCAGGTGGCGGCACTCCTCCGTGTCATGCCCGTGCTCGCGGTGGAATTGGCAGTACTTTGATTTGTCTCGAGCTGCCCTCGGGTTCTGAGGTGGAGGTCGGCGGAGATAACGCTCGCCCTCGATTCCCATAAGGATTTTGGCTCGAGGTGCGAGGAGAGGGGTGTACCTCCGCTCGGGGGCAGATTCGGCCCTCGGCCTTGGGTTCGGGCGAGGGTCGGCTGGTGGCCCGGGCCTCCGAGCTCCCGGGGCGTCCCTCGGGTTCGACTTCTTCAAAATCTTCCCGTCCAGCTCTCGACGGGTGCGGTCGGCCTCCTCCGCTCGGATGTACTTGTGGGCGCGGAGGAGGAGCTCGGAATACGTCCTGGGCGGCTTCTTGTCCAGGGAATAGGTCAGGCGGGATGTCTTGAGCCCGCGCTTTAGAGCCAGCATAGCGACGGGCTCGTCCAAGCTGTAGATCTCCAGGGCCGCGGTCTTAAACCGGGCGATGTAGTCACGGAGCAGCTCCTGGTCCTGCTGGCGGACGGAGAAGAGGCTGTCCACCTCCCTTGGCACCTTTCGACAAGCGTCGAAATGCGCCACAAACCTTCCTTCCAGCTGCTGGAAGGAGCGAATGGATCCGGGCTCGAGACGGGCGAACCAGACTCGGGCGGCCTTCCGAAGGGTTGCAGGGAAGGCGATGCACAGAAGGGCGTCGGTGGCACCCTGGACCCTCATGAGGGCTTTATAACCCTCCAGGTGGTCCAAGGGTCGGTGGTCCCGTCGTAGGGATCCACCTGCGGCATGCGGAACCGTTTCGGGATTGGTTCCGCCTGGATCTCTTCGGAGAAAGGGGGGCGGGAGTCGTAGCCCGCCGGGTCGGCTGACGAGTTCTGCAGGTCGGCGAATCGCTGGGCGAACTCCGCCAACTTGCGCTCGTGTTCCTCTAGGCGCCTTTCGGCCTGGCGCCTGATGGCTTCGTCGGTGGAGTCTTCCACCGAGACTGCAGGTGAGGGAGGCGCCGATTGGTCTCGACGCGGGGTCCGGACCCGGCGTCGCTTGCCGCGATGCGCCGTTTCGGCCCCATCGGCCGGGGATCGACTCTCGTGATCCTCCGAGCCGGAATAGTCTTTCTTCGGGGGAGCTTGGCGGCTCTCTCGGGGGTTGGAGATGGCTTGCGGATGGGACGGCCTGCCCTGGATTGAGCGCAGGCTCCCACGCTGTCCCGCGACCCGGGCCGCGGGGGTCCCTGGCTGCGGCTGAGTGGCCAGGGACCGTTGCTGATGCTGGAGCTGTCGGACCGCTGAGGTCAAGGTCTGCAGCTGCTGGACGATGGCCGCAAGGGATCCGTCTGCCGGGGTAGGCTGCTGCAGAAGAGGAGGGGGAGCGGGAAGCTCCCGTTCGGGGGTGTGGCCCCCTGGCGGGGAGTGGGCTTCTCCCACTCGGCTGGTGGACGCCTCGCGACCACGAGTGACCACCATTGTTAGGGAGCGTGATACCTGCAAAAAGCTAGTTCCCACTGGGGGTTAGTGCCCTGCCCCCTACCTGGTGCGCCAATCTGTTGCCGTCCTCGTCGTCGCGCCCGTGCAGAGGATCAGCCGATCCTCCCTGACCGCCTGGCAGAGGAGCCTCCCTTCCTGCGAGAAGCCTGCAAAAAAGGGGGTTAGAGGACCCTGGCCGGGGATTCCGGCGAGGGGGCTCCGACGGTCAAGTCAGTAGACGACGTGGAGGAACAGACTCTCTCTCCCGATCCCCCTAGAGGGTCTCAGGCTTGGAGAGTTAACTGGTGAAGGGAAAGCGCCGGGGACCGGAAACTCGGCTGGGCCTGCCCGCTGAGCTCGCGTCCAGTCTTCCCTTCTCGGGATCCCTGGTTTTCTTCCTCCCAGCGAGGCCTTGTGCCGGTCTTTCCTTCTTGTCCCCAGGCTCTTTTTGCTTACCTTGCAGACTTTGGATCCTTCCCTCTTTATCTCCCTCCGTCGTGCGCTCGTCCTTTTCTCCCTCGAAAACTCCTCCTCCCTGTCTTCCTTTCTTTTCCCTTTCTGGTGAAGGAGGCCAGGCGACTTTCCGGCCTCGTCCGCCGGGCCCAGCAGGAAAAAGGCAAGGACAGAAGAGAAAAAGGGGGAAGGCGGCGCTGGCAGAGCGGCAAGTCGTCAGGCTTCGGGCTTCGTGAGGGTGCTCTTTTCCCCGGGCGTGGGCGCTATCCGTTTGC
This sequence comes from Areca catechu, assembly GCA_021397845.1. NCBI lineage: Eukaryota > Viridiplantae > Streptophyta > Magnoliopsida > Arecales > Arecaceae > Areca > Areca catechu. The sequence goes on from CM038040.1 coordinate 21,816,026, forward strand.
GGGCCCTGTTCCGTCAGGATCGGGTCTCTCGACCGCGGGACCTGCCGGGCCAATGTAAGTGACGTTCCGCGTGCCGCCGCCCTCCGTACGGGACGCCGTCTGGGGTCGGTACGGCCCGAGGGATGGCCTCGGGACCCGTCGCTTTCCCCGGGGGCCTCTCCGTACGAGCGGCCTGGCCTCGGCTGAGTTGGACCTATCTCCGGGGACCAATTGGCGAGAGGCGAGGGATCGGCCGACCTCGGCTTAGGTGGACCCCTCCTGGGTGGACACCTGGCGAGGCGGCAGAGGGTTGCCTGGCTTCGGCCGAGGTGGACCCGTCTCCGGGTGGCCACCTGGCGCAAGGCGAAGGGTCGGCCGACCTCGCACTAGGTGGACCCCTCCTGGGTGGACACCTGGCGAGGCGGCAGAGGGTCGCCTGGCTTCGGCCGAGGTGGGCCCGTCTCCGGGTGGCCACCTGGCGCAAGGCGAAGAGTCGGCCGACCTCGCATTAGGTGGACCCCTCCTGGGTGGACACCTGGCGAGGCGGCAGGAGGTCGCGTGGCTTTGGCCGAGGTGGACCCGTCTCCGGGTGGCCACCTGGCGCAAGGCGAGGGGTCGGCCGACCTCGACCGACCTCACTTGGGTCGTCTCCTTCGCGCGCGGGCGCGGATGAGTCGGTGGAGGAACCTCGCGCCGAGCTCGACCTCGGCCTGGGCGGTCTGCTCTTGGATAATCGTCGGGCGGCGCGATCTTGCCGACCCCAGCTTTAAGGGCGTGGCGCTGATTCTGGCGGGAAAACTCACACGTGGCTTGTTCGCATTCGGCGATGCCTGAGCCTGGCCACGTCACTGTCACGGATGTAACAATCTTCATCAAAATAGATATCAAGAGAATGGAAGGTTTCCTACTAATCAGAGATTGAAAACTTTGTAGTGGAAATGATCACTCACACTCTGATTGGAGCATGGAAGAAGAACCTTCTTTTCCTTGAATCATATGGCTGATCTGGACCCGGTATGAAGGCAAGGAAAGCCTCCTCCGAGGAGATGAAATACCTTGGGGATCCTGCAAGCGTCAGGGGTCAATCAAAACAGTAATTAAACAAAGGAATAAAAACTAGGGTTTAGAAGGAAACAAAATTAGGTTTAGGTGTGGGTGTCTTGGGGAAGAAGCAGTTGCTTGACTGGGACAGCAGCTAGGGCGTCTTCCTCTGGACGTGGCTGATCTCCCGGGATGCAGAGGGAAGCTAGGGCAGCAGGGTTTCGATCCGGGAACACAAGGAGAGCACACAAAAATAAGAGAACCAATACTAGAACACCAAACACAAGGCAATTACTCGAAAATTCAGCAAGGTTGTATTCATAAGAAAAAGGTGATTACAAGAGGGGGAGGGGTGGGGTATTTATAGAGCTTCCATGCTCTCTCTTAACTAGGGTTACACTTAGGGTAAAGATAACCACTCCATAAGGCTTTAGGAAGAGTAATCCTTATTAGGCTAGGAGCTTTGAAGTAATCCTTATTAGGTTAGGAGCTTTGACTTTTCTTCTCCTCCTTCCTTTACACTTGGACTTGGTCAACACCTTTGGATGCCTAACCTTTCTTTGAATGGCGTGTTGGGCTTCAAGGGCAGCAAGTGGGCCGGCCAAAGGGGCTTGGGTGCTTGGGCCTTGGGTTGGGCGCAGGTACTTTGGGCCTCCTGAAATCTAGGGCGCCCTAGGTGGAATATTTTTGGAATAAAAGAATCTTGGTTCTGGTGGGCTTTGGGCCCTGGAGTCTGGACTTAATTTCCTTGTCTTGGGGTGCAGATGGACCACTGGATTCATGATGTGACCTGGTTTGGAATATGCTCTGGTATCTAGAGGGGAATGGAGAACATATTGGGGGAATCAGGGTTTCTGGAGGCATCTTAGATTCTAGGTGTTGGGAAATGTGTCCCAAAGCCAATTTCTACTGTACACAGTTGTACATTTGATGTAATTGTATATGAATTATATTATTGAATAAAATGTTTATTCTGGCAGTTCATCACTATTTCATCTTTCTGTAATGAGTTCTTGAGTGATGAAGTCCTTAGGACTATTTGTATGTGATATAGAGAGGATATATCATATAGTCCTAAAATTGTTCGCGACCAAATGATACACTTATTTCAGGATGATAGTATATCAAGTATAGGTCGTTGTGTGCCATAGTCGTTGGTTGTCCTCTTAACCAAGGAGTGTGGAGACACTGGTATGGCATGCAGATATTGTGTTTGACATTTCATCGAACGTGACCCGTCTGTACTTTTTTCTGCCTAGAGTTTTGATATGGACGTAGTTATCTCTCAGACATGAGATCGTCATGGTAGCTTGCGAGCAACTCACTGTACTTTGGTACTGGACTATCTGGATTTCTAATCCAGGGACGAAAGGTTTATGGGTACAGTTAAGTACTCGTGTAGCAGTGATCGGATCAAGATGGGATTGACCCCTCCAAAGTGTTTGGAGAAGATATCTTACTGTGTTTCAATTTAGCAAAACCTTGGCCAGGGTAGTCTCTGTAATGTGTTACAGGACTTATGAGGTTGAGACACATTGTTGATGGACTTTATGGGTTGGGCAGTTTTAACCCTAAGTCTTCCTGAGCATTGTGGTCAAAGGGATTAATTACAAGGTTTCCATATCTCCTGGTTCTTGTTTGTTGCTCTGCAACTTCGACCTATCCAGACGTCGAGTGTCATTGCTAGATGGCAACTTTGACTGGTATTGGAAATATTCCAGTGCTACCGGCTTAGTGTTCGAACTTATGGGGTGACACACCATAGGGGTTTCTACTTGATCTAGTGATCGGAGAACGATTGGGAATCGTTCGTGGACTCACAAAGAAAAAGTATTTTTTTTTTCTTTACCCAAGTGTCAACACTTGATATTCTTGAAAGTGTCGACACTTGTGTAAGTGTTGACACTTGTGTAAGTGTCGACACTTGTGTAAGTGTCGACACTTGTTGATTTCGCAAGTGTAGACACTTGATGTCACAAAAGGTTGTGACATAAAATTTTCACTAATAATTGGTGATGCATGGAGGTGAATTAAGTAATGTGATTACTTGATAGCCCAATTTGATTGAGCTATAAAAATCTGGAACGAATCAAATAGGATTTGGTTCAAAATAGGTTTGGGTCCAATTGGGTTGAATCCAATGTATGCACACTTGACCCAATTGATTTCAGTTATGAACTGAAATTAATTAAGACATTAATCTGAATTTAAATAAGTTTAAATTCAGTTTTGGGAAGTTATGTAACTTTCCATGACCATAACTCCCCATAACTATCCATTACCACACCATTATCACCCATAACTCCCCACTCTCCCTCTCCCTCTCCATCTATATAATGGGCTGAAATGGGAGGACGAAAATAGGAGAAAATTCAGCAAATAAATGCTGGAAAAATCAAAAAGGAAGAAAGGGAAGAAACTAGGAAAAGTTCTAGTTTTTGTATGGGTGTGAAGCTTTAGGAAAAGTGTGCATATTTGTACCTAGTGATCTAGGTCTTGGGATTGAATGTTTGGGAAGGGTTTCAATCACTCATTCTCCACCTCTTGAGTTTCTTCATTCATTCGGAGAGTCCAGCATCAAAAGAAGAAAAGGAGTTTCGATCAAATCGTTCCACAACAAGCTAGCACTTAGAGTGGAAGCAGATTTTGAAAGAGCCCTGGTGTGAACCACCTGTAGAGGCCGGACACATGTGCAGCTAAGCAGAGTTCTTCTTCCTCCTCCTGGATCTTTCGCAGCAGAGAGCGTCTTCACTTCTTATGAGGTATGGTTTTATATATATAGATATGTTGCTTTGAAATGTTTATAGCATGAGTTCATGATTTCATAGTTTATATTAATCATTCATGCAAGATCTTGGGCTAAGTAGCATAGAAAAATTTTAAAAGCATGCTTAGATTAAATGTTAATCCTCTCCATCATGCTTCCGCTGTATGTTATTTTGAAAAAGTTTTAAAATAGAAAGCATGCTCGCTACTAGTTTTCCTTTCAATTGGTATCAGATTCAGGTTGCTCTAGCATGAATGTTTAGTATAAACATTATAAAATCAGTTTAATATCTTGCAAGTACTCGGATTGAGTGCCTCACCAGGTCGTCCGGTCATAGGAGAGAAGTAGGGCTGCAAGACCCTCACTTCCCATTCAAAGGAATCTCCTATGGCATGTCGGGGTGCCATTGTGAAGGACTCATGAAGAAGAAAAAGAAAAGAAAAAGTAAAGATTAAAATGTTTTGATCTTTATTATGTTATAAATTTGAAGTCATAAAATGTTTTAGAAATGTTCTAAAGTTAATTTATGATTGTTATGTTAAATAGTTTAACATAAAATTCAAGTTTAGAAAAGACAAAGTTTGGATTTCAGCATTTCTGTGCTCGGGTTTGATCAAGTGTCGACACTTGGTTTACCTAGTGTCGATACTTGGGTGTCTATGTGTCGACACTTGGGCTTTTAGGTATCGACTCATGAACAAAAACACAGAAATTGGTTCACTATGTGTCGACCTGTCTCAAAGTAGTGTCGACACTTTGGTGTCGACACTTGCTACTGAAGTGTCGACACTTCACAGTGAACAGAAATTTAAAAATTGAATTTTCTTGTAAAAAAATGTTTTATAAAGTTTATTGAAAATGTTTCAATCTGTTATATGATTAACTTAATTATGAATTAAGTAAATCTAAGTGACTAAATGATCTAGGGATATGATTCTAAGATCTAAGTCATATTCATAACTTTGGATTAAATGGGTTATCTTGAATTAGGTCCTAATTGGGTTAGACCTAAGTTTAGATGAATTGGACTTAATAGAGAATTAACTTAATCAAATGTTGAGTTAAGGTTCTTCTCTAGTGTCTATCTAATAGTTAGATTGATTGGTCCATACATCTAAATGGACTTAATCTTGGCTTCGTGGTAGGACCCGATTCCTTAGGCTAGCCTAATCGAAATTGGTGAACCAATTGGTGTCTAAGGTAAGTATGGCTTTTGATCTATGATTTTTGGGATCCAATAATCTGTGTCTGATCCTGATGCCCCAACCAATTCTCCCGGGGTGGGAGGAACTCGACCCCGTCGAGTATGGATCAACCTGGCTCTCATAGTGCTCGAGTAGGTCTAGGTTGAGGTGCTGCAGATCCTCACAGGTGATCCACGAGTCCTTAGATTCTGGCCGACCTTGCCACCGGACCAAATACCTTTGATAGTCTCTATTTCGAGTACATATGGCTTGATCGTCCAGGATTCTCTCAATCTTCTCCTCACTATTTGGCCAATAAGTTGGTAGACACTCTGGGGTAGGCTCACTCTCAATGGAAGGGATAAGTCCAAAAGGCTCGCTGGGAATCACTGCTGGCTCCTTATACTCTACAAGATCTGAGATGTTGAAGGTGGAACTAATACCTAAGTCGGGTGGTAACTCAAGCACATGGCATTGGGTCCAACTCTCTTTATTATTTTAAATGGGTCAGCTCCGCGAGCATGAAGTTTCTTTATGGTCCCTGGAGGGAACCGTTTAGGCCTAAGCCTGATCATCACAAAATTCCATGCAGAAAATTCTTTAGCTCTCTTTCGAGAATTAGCCAAGTTCTTATATAATTCATTACTTAGGTTTATCTTTTGGCCAATTTCTTTATGCAAATCCCTAATATGCTGTGCAAAAGACTCAGCTGACTCAGAAACTCATGCATGTAAGGGCAAGGGGATCAAATCAAGAGGTTTATTGGATTTGTATCCATGTACAACCTCAAAAGGACTCTTCACTATGGATCTATTAACAGAACTATTGTAAGCGAATTCAGCTCGGGGTAACAATAGGTCCCAATTTTCCATGTGTTCACCTACGAGGCATTTAAGAAGGTTTCCTAAGCTTCTATTCACTACCTCGGTCTGGCCATCAGTCTATGGGTGGTAAGCTGTAGAAAATTTTAATTTGATTTCTAATAAGTGCCAAAGGATCTTCCAAAAGTAACTGGTAAAGCAAACATCCCTATATGACACTATTGTCTTAGGTAATCCATGTAATCTAATCACCTGGTCAAGGAAAAGATGGGCTACTCTAGATGCATCAAAAGTTTGAGAGCAGGGTATAAAATGGGCCATTTTGGAAAACCTATCGACCACTACGAATATGGAATCATGTTTCCTAAGGATCTTAGGTAGGCCTAAAACAAAGTCCATGCTTAAGTCTTGCCATGGACGGTCTGGTACAGGTAAAGGGGTATATAATCCAGTGTTTTGTTTCTGCTATTTTGCAATAGCACAGGTTCTACATTTGGACACTATATTGGCAACGTCCCTCTTTAAATTAGGCCAAAAGAACTGGTCCTCTATAGCTGAAATAGTCTTATTTCTTCCAAAATGACCAGCAAGGCCTCCAGCATGGGTTTCTCAGATTAAGAATTCTCTAAGAGATGTATTGGGAATACACAACTTATTGTTCTTAAACAAATAACCATCTTGAAGGGTGTATTCACTGTGGGTACTAGATGGTCCTTGGGCTAAGGATTGGACAATTTCACTAAAGTCTGGACATGTTGTATATTCATCTTTTAACCTATCAAATCCAATGACTTCAGTGCTAATGGTATTCAACAGTAAGGCTCATCTGCTAAGGGCATCAGCTACCTTACTTTCAGTTCTAGCTTGGTGTTTGAGTACAAAGGTATAGGCTTGTATAAACTCTACCCACTTAGCATGCCTAGGATTTAATTTCTTCTGGGAGTTCAGAAATTGGAGTGCTTCATGATCAGAATATAAAACTAATCGGAGTGCTCTGATACCAAACTGATGCGGGACAACTCTAAGATTGTTAAAGATGCAGAAAAATAATAAACTAATTTTTTTGTGATTTTTATAATTTAGGTTTGTAGGCTAAATTCTCAAATAAAAGTAAAAACTAGCATAAGGAGTAGTAATGCATAGAATCATCATGATCGCAGGCAAACTCATGCAAAAATAATAAATTTCAGGACCCGAGAATTGAGAAACTTCCGGATTATGATAGTTTATCTTCATTAAAATAGATATCAAGAGAAGGGAAGTTTCTTACCAGTCAGAGATTGGAGTGGAAAGGATCATTCACACTCTGATTGGAGCCTAGAAGAAGAAGCTTCTTTTTCTTGAATCAGATGGCTGATCTGGACCCGGTCTGAAGGGAAGGAAAGCCTCCTCTAAGGAGGTGAAACACCTTGGGGATCCTGCAAGCGTTAGGGGTCAATCAAAACAGTAATTAAATAAAGGAATAAAAACTAGGGTTTAGAAGGAAATAATTAATTTGATTTCTAATAAGTGCCAAAGGATCTTCCAAAAGTAACTGGTAAAGCAAACATCCCTATATGACACTATTGTCTTAGGTAATCCATGTAATCTAATCACCTGGTCAAGGAAAAGATGGGCTACTTTAGATGCATCAAAAGTTTGAGAGCAGGATATAAAATAGGCTATTTTGGAAAACCTATCGACCACTACGAATATGGAATCATGTTTCCTGAGGATCTTAGGTAGGCCTAAAACAAAGTCCATGCTTAAGTCTTGCCATGGACGGTCTGGTACGGGTAAAGGGGTATATAATCCAGTGTTTTGTTTTTGCTGTTTTGCAATAGCATAGGTTCTGCATCTTGACACTATATTGGCAACGTTCCTCTTTAAATTAGGCCAAAAGAACTGGTCCTCTACAGCTGAGATAGTCTTATTTCTTCCAAAATGACCAGCAAGGCCTCCAGCATGGGTTTCTCAGATTAAGAATTCTCTAAGGGATGTGATATGGCCGTTACGCTGACATGGCGTGTCTCAGGTTTCGCCGGACGTGGTCCGAACCACGTGGATTTTTTCGGCGAGCGAGACCGGATACGGGTCCACCTCGGCCGAAGTCGAGCACTCCTCTACTGCTCCGCCAGGTGTCCACCTAGGAAGGGTCCACCTCGGCCGAAGTCGGCGACCCCTTGCTCCCTCGCCGGGTGGCGCCCGGAGACGGTCCCACCTCGGCCGAGGTCGAGCTGGGCCCTCCTACTCCTTCGCCAGATGGCGCCCGGATACGGGTCCACCTCGGCCGAAGTCGAGGACTCCTCTGCCGCTCCGCCAGGTGTCCGCCCAGGAGGGGTCCACCTCGGTCGAAGTTGGTGACCCCTTGCTCCCTCGCCGAGTGGCGCCCGGAGACGGTCCCACCTCGGCCGAGGTCGAGCCGGGCCCTCCTGCTCCTTCGCCAGATGGTGCCCGTATACGAGTCCACCTCGGCCGAAGTCGAGCACTCCTCTGCCGCTCCGCCAGGTGCCCGCCCAGGAGGGGTCCACCTCGGCCAAAGCAGGCGGCCCCTTGCTCCCTCGCCAGGTGGTGCCCGAAGACGGTCCCACCTCGGTCGAGGTCGAGCCGGGCCCTCCTGCTCCTTCGCCAGATGGCGCCCGGATATGGGTCCACCTCGGTCGAAGTCGAGCACTCCTCTGCCGCTCCGCCAGGTGTTCGCCCAGGAGGGGTCCACCTCGACCGAAGCTGGTGGCCCCTTGCTCCCTCGCCGGGTGGTGCCCGGAGACGGTTCCACCTCGGTCGAGGTCGAGCCAGGCCCTCCTGCTCCTTCGCCAGATGGCGCCCGGATACGGGTCCACCTCGGCCTAAATCGAGCACTCCTCTGCCGCTCCGCCAGGTGTCCGCCCAGGAGGGATCCACCTCGGTCGAAGCTGGCGGCCCCTTGCTCCCTCACCGGGTGGCGCCCGGAGACGGTTCCACCTCGGCCGAGGTCGAGCCGGGCCCTCCTGCTCCTTCGCCATATGGCGCCCGAATACGGGTCCACCTCGGCCTAAGTCGAGCACTCCTCTACCGCTCCGCCAGGTGTCCGCCCAGGAGGGGTCCACCTCGGCCGAAGCTGGCGGCCCCTTGCTCCCTCGCCGGGTGGCGCCCGGAGATGGTTCCACCTCGGCCGAGGTCGAGTCGGGCCCTCCTGCTCCTTCGCCAGGTGGCGCCTAGATATGGGTCCACCTCAGCCAAAGTCGAGCGCTTCTCTGTCGCTCCGCCAGGTGTTCGCCCATGAGGGGTCCACCTCGGTCGAAGCTGGCCCTGCATAGTAAGGCCTCCGGGAAGTGGGGGCGCGAGTTTCAAAATCGCCACTCGGGCAGTGCGCGCCGTGCCTCGCGAGGAGCGCCGGTACGGTCCGCAGTGACGCACAAAACCTCGTTTACATCGGCCCGACTGGTTCTGCAACCGAGAAGCGGAGTCCTGGCAGGCAGGAGCCAGAAACAAACATCATCAATGCCTGGGAAGGAGAGCGCCCGCGCTCGGCCCAAGGCCTGGCCAGTATCTTCCCTCTCCCCTTTTTCTTGCTGGGCTCGGCAAGCAAGACAAGGAGGCCACCGGGTTCCTGGACCCGAAGGGAAAATGAAAAAGGAGAGAGAGAGGAAAAAGTGAAGGCTGAGAGGGAGCCTCCGGGGGGCGGAAGCCGGAGGCAATGTGATAGGATAAAAGGATGGGAAGAGCGGATAGCCAGGTAGGTGGAAAAAGGGCAGGGAAAAAGAAGGCATCGAGAGAAGGATCCAGGGACCCGAGGGGAGTCTTTCGGCGTGAGCTCGGTGAAGGAGCTGGGCCCAATTTCCACTCTTCCTAAGATCTCTTTTGTTAAGATCTTCTCTAAGTCTGGAGCTCCTTCGGGGACCCACCTTAGGGATTCTGTTCCATCTCGCCATTCTCTAACTTGACCGTCGGAGCTCCCTCGCCGGGACCCCCAGCCAGGGTTTCTGACCTTGTTTTGCAGGACCGGAAGCTCGGAAACCTCGAGGTGAGACGGTCTGAGACCAGTACCAGCTTTGAAGCTACAGGCCGCGGCGGTGAGATCGGCAACAGGATGTATTGGGAATACACAACTTATTGTTCTTAAACAAATAACCATCTTGAAGGGTGTATTCATTATGGGTACTAGATGGTCCTTGGACTAAGGATTGGACAATTTCACTAAAGTCTGGACAGGTTGTATATTCATCTTTTAACCTATCAAATCCAATGACTTCAGTGCTAATGGTATTCAACAGTAAGGCTCATATGCTAAGGGCGTCAGCTACCTTATTTTCAGTTCTAGCTTGGTGTTTGAGTACAAAGGTATAGGCTTGTATAAACTCTACCCACTTAGAATGCCTAGGATTTAATTTCTTCTGGGAGTTCAGAAATCGGAGTGCTTCATGATCAGAATATAAAACTAATCGGAGTGCTCTGATACCAAACTGATGCGGGACAACTCTAAGATTGCTAAAGATGCAGAAAAAATAATAAACTAATTTTTTTGTGATTTTTATAATTTAGGTTTGTAGGCTAAATTTCCAAATAAAAGTAAGAACTAGCATAAGGAGTACCAATGCATAGAATCATCATGATCGCAGGCAAACTCATGCAAAAATAATAAATTTCAGGACCTGGGAATTGAGAAACTTCCGGATTATGATAGTTTATCTTCATCAAAATAGATATCAAGAGAAGGAAAGTTTCTTACCAGTCAGAGATTGAAAACTTTGCAGTGGAAAGGATCACTCACACTCTGATTGGAGCCTAGAAGAAGAAGCTTCTTTTCCTTGAATCAGATGGCTGATCTGGACCCGGTCTGAAGGCAAGGAAAGCCTCCTCTAAGGAGGTGAAACACCTTAGGGATCCTGCAAGCATCAGGGGTCAATCAAAATAGCAATTAAATAAAGGAATAAAAACTAGGGTTTAGAAGGAAACAATTAATTTGATTTCTAATAAGTGCCAAAGGATCTTCCAAAAGTAACTGGTAAAGCAAACATCCCTATATGACACTATTGTCTTAGGTAATCCATGTAATCTAATCACCTGGTCAAGGAAAAGATGGGCTACTCTAGATGCATCAAAAGTTTGAGAGCAGGATATAAAATAGGCCATTTTGGAAAACCTATCGACCACTATGAATATGGAATCATGTTTCCTGAGGATCTTAGGTAGGCCTAAAACAAAGTCCATGCTTAAGTCTTGCCATGGACGGTCTAGTATAGGTAAAGGGATATATAATCCAGTGTTTTGTTTTTGCTATTTTGCAATAGCATAGGTTCTACATCTTGACACTATATTGGTAACGTCCCTCTTTAAATTAGGCCAAAAGAACTGGTCCTCTACAGCTGAGATAGTCTTATTTCTTCCAAAATGACCAGCAAGGCCTCCAGCATGGGTTCTCAGATTAAGAATTCTCTAAGGGATGTATTGGGAATACATAACTTATTGTTCTTAAACAAATAACCATCTTGAAGGGTGTATTCACTGTGGATACTATATGGTCCTTGGGCTAAGGATTGGACAATTTCACTAAAGTCTGGACATGTTGTATATTCATCTTTTAACCTATCAAATCCAATGACTTCAGTGCTAATGGTATTCAACAGTAAGGCTCATCTGCTAAGGGCGTCAGCTACCTTATTTTCAGTTCTAGCTTGGTGTTTGAGTACAAAGGTATAGGCTTGTATAAACTCTACCCACTTAGCATGCCTAAGATTTTATTTCTTCTGGGAGTTCAGAAATCGGAGTGCTTCATGATCATAATATAAAACTAATCAGGGTGCTCTGATACCAAACTGATGCGGGACAACTCTAAGATTGTTAAAGATGCAGAAAAAATAATAAACTAATTTTTTTGTGATTTTTATAATTTAGGTTTGTAGGCTAAATTTTCAAATAAAAGTAAGAACTAGCATAATGAGTAGCAATGCACAGAATCATCATGATCGCAGGCAAACTCATGCAAAAATAATAAATTTTAGGACCCGAGAATTGAGAAACTTCCAGATTATGATAGTTTATTTTCATCAAAATAGATATCAAGAGAAGGGAAGTTTCTTACCAGTCAGAGATTGAAAACTTTGCAGTGGAAAGGATCACTCACACTCTGATTGGAACCTGAAAGAAGAAGCTTCTTTTCCTTGAATCAGATGGCTGATATGGACCCGGTCTGAAAGCAAGGAAAGCCTCCTCTGAGGAGGTGAAACACCTTGGGGATCCTGCAAGTATCAGGGGTCAATCAAAACAGCAATTAAACAAAGGAATAAAAACTATGGTTTAGAAGGAAACAAAATTAGGTTTAGGTGTGGATGTCCTGGGGAAGAAGTAGTTGCTTGATTGGGGCAGCAACTAGGACATCTTCCTCTAGACGTGGCTAATCTCCCAGGATACAAAGGGAAGCTAGGGCAGCAGGGTTTCGATCCGGGAACATAAGGAGAGCACACAAAAATAAGAGAACCAATACTAGACACCAAACACAAGGCAATTACTCGAAAATTCAGCAAGGTTGTATTCATAAAAAAAATGTGATTACAAGAGGGGAAGGGGTGGGGTATTTATAGAGCTTCCATACCCTCTCCTAACTAGGGTTACACTTAGGGTAGAGATAACCACTCCATAAGGCTTTATGAAGAGTAATCCTTATTAGGCTAGGAGCTTTGAAGTAATCCTTATTAGGTCAGGAGCTTTGACTTTTCTTCTCCTCCTTCCTTCACACTTGGACCTGGTCAATACCTTTGGACGCCTAACCTTTCTTTGAATGGTGTGTTGGGCTTCAAGGGCAGCAAGTGGGTCGGCCAAAGGGGCTCGGGCGCTTGGGCCTTGGGTTAGGCGCAGGTTCTTTGGGCCTTCTGGAATTTGGGGCGCCCTAGGTGGAATATTCTTGGAATAAAAGAATCTTGGTTCTGGTGGGCTTTGGGCCCTAGAGTCTAGACTTAATTCCTTGTCTTGGGGCGCAGATGGACCATTGGATTACTGATGTGACCTAGTCTAGAACATGCTCTGGTATCTAGAGGGAAATCTGGGTATCTGGAGAACATCTGGAGGAAATCAGGATTTCTGGAGGCATCTTGGATCCTAGGTTATCACACAAAATCCAATAAACTGATGTAGTGGACTCTGATTCCTGGATGTGGTCTGGTGGAGCTCCAAAATAGGGTAACTTTCTCTCTTGTACAAAAATTGGGCTCATGCTAGATTCATAACTGATGTACAGGACTCAAAATACTGACTAGGTTGAGGGTTAAGATAAATCAACTAACCTCAACTTATAACAGGACTCAATCTTAACTAATTACAAATTTTTTCAAAACATTGACACATGACTAAGTAAACCAAATAGGGCCCAATAATCCGTGTCTGATCCTGGTGCCCCCACCACCAGCCATCGATTAGGTCGTCAATCCAGTTTCTAATATGATAGCCAATTTGGCTACCAGGTTGGTGCCAATCCGACCATCGATCAGGTTATCAATCTGGCCACCGGCCTGATAGCCAGTCCGGTCGCCTAGTCGGTGCCAGTCTGGTCGCCAGTTCGATCATTGATCTGATCACCAGTCTGATAGCCAGTCTGACTCCGGCCACCGGTCTAATAGCTAGTTTGGCTACCAGGTCGATGTTAATCCGATCGCTAGTCTGGCCACCGATCCGATCGCTAATCTTTCTCCTAATTCGATAACTAGTATAGTTGCTAGGACGGTGCCAATCTAATCACCGGTCTGGCCACCTGCTCGACCACGATTTGACTGCCAGTCTGATCACTAGGTTGGTGCCAATCCGGCCATCGGTCCGGTCATTAGTCCGACCACCGATTCGATTGCCAGTTCGACCACCGATCCGATAATCAGTCCGATCATTGATTCGATTGCTTGTTTGGCTGCCAGGCCAGAGCCAGTCTGACCGCCAGGTTGATGCTAGTCTGACTTATACTGGTGAACAAACTGGTACCGGATAGGAGACCAGACTGGCACTAGGCTGTCGACCAAACTGGCACCAAGTTGGTGACCAGACCGGTATCGACATGGTGATCGGACTGGCGACCGAATTAGCATCAAGTTGACGGTCGACTGGCATCAGCTCGACAAGCAAATTGATGATCGAACTGGCGACTAGACTGACACCGACTAAACTATAAATTTTATATTATATTTTATAATATTTATTATATTTTATAATATAATATAGTATTTATAATTTAATATATTATAATATATTTATTATATATTATAATGAATTTTATTTTGTAATATTAATATTTTATATTATTATTAAGGTAGCAATTATGACTTTACTTGTATATGTTTTAATTTTTTTATTTTTTTATTTTAAAATTGGAGATGCAGGAACAAGATGAAGTCATAGGTGCGGCCTGCGACTTCACTTTATCTACAACTTCTTTTAATTTTTTAAATATTTTTTTTAAAAAATTTAATTTTATTATATTATTTTAAATATTTTATATATTATAATTTTATTATGTTATTTTAAAATATTTTTAATTTTATTATTTTATTTTAAATATTTTATTATATTATTTTAAACTTTATTATGTTTTTAATATATATATATTTTAAATTTTATTATATTAAAATTTAATGATAAGGGAGTGCATTTAATGCATTTGGGAGTGCATTTAATACTTCAAGATTTTTTTATATTTTTTAAAAGATGCCTGAGCTTTGTTTTTTTTTTTCTAGAGTTTGCATATATATTTTTTTAAAATTAGGAGATGCAGATATAACCTGCAGGTTTTACCTACATCTTCTTTATATGGCAAAAAAAAAAAAAATGATGCACGACAAAAACTACGATAATTTAGTAATATTATTGAAACAATATTATTTTTAAAAAATAATATTTAAAAAAATCTTGCAAAATATCGTCTACAACGCTATTTTGTTTATCAATATGGATGGCAGTAAGATAGACATGCATTTGTGAAGGTAGGGAGGCTCTAATGGGAGATAGGCATAGGAGTTTAAAGAGGAGAAATTATTATATCACCAGATTTACTAGAATAATATGGCAAGTAATTATTGGATTGATCCACTAAATCTACGCCATCGAATACTTACGCCTTAAAGAAAAGAGCTTATCAAGGGGTACCATGAATCTCCAGCATGCATTAAAAAAAAAGAGGGGGGGGGGGGGGGGGGGGGTACCATGAATCTCCGGCATGCATTAAAAAAAAAAAAAAAAAAAAAAAAAAAAAAGAGACGGAGGTTGTGCGGGGTTTGAAATATAAGAATTTTTTTTAAATAATATAAAAAAAATTAGGGAAATAGGTGTTTTTCTCTATATTGACGAAAATAGGTATTTTTCTGTCCACGTGGCAGAAAAACCCACTTTTCGGCCGAGGGGCGCCAGCGGGGCTGAAATCGTTTGTGACAAAGATGATTTCAAGTCGAGAAATCGTCTTTGCTACAGACGAGTTCAGGATTTTAAATAATTTTTTATTTATAAAATTTAATATGAGATTGATGTGATATTTTTTAATTAAAATTTTTTTTATGTGACCTTTAAAATCATCGGTTGGAAAGACGATTTCAAATGAACTTGAAATCATCTTTGCCAAAGATGATTTCAGCCCGCAAATTATTTAATTTTATAAATACCCTTTTTTTTTATGAAACAGTGTATTCATTACACAGAACGGGGATGAATACAACATAAAAAGTCTGACATAATTAGGTCCCTAAGCTGTACAGGGGCTGCATGCCAATCCAACCACAATACAGAACCCGAGTGCTGAGCTACAAAGGAATCCACCTAGTCAGCAGCTGAGTTGGCCTCCCTAAAAATATACTTAATCGAGACACAGGAGCACCCCTGAAGAAACAGCCTGATGTCTCGGACAATGGGATGAGCCACCGGGTCCATCGAGGAGTGAGAAATCCGGATATAACTGTGGCAGAGTCGTCCTCGATGATGAGGCGATCGAGGTGAAGAACCTGCCTGGCATACCTGATCCCCGCCCAAGCAGCATATAACTCAACGGCAGGCACCGAAGAGTTTGAAAGTGAAAGTCCTCCCGCAGCCAGGAATCCAAGGCGAGAGTCCCGAAGAACAAAACACGCCCCACCCAATCTGCATCGAATGCTCCCATCAAAGCTAACGGTGACGAACGACGGAAGAGGGGGTTCCCACGTAATAAAAACCGAACGGGACACTCTATGAGCGAAACAGGAACCCCAGGTCTCCAAAAAAGTCACCGCCGTCCTCTAGAACTCCACAGTTGCACACCTGGCTCGCTCCACAACCATCATGGGAGAGCTCCTCATAGAAGCGAATATATACTCGTTCCTGGCAATCCATATGTGATAAGCCAGGTAAGCAATGAAGGAAGTCTGAATAGTCGATGACCTCATGAGACGAGTATAGAAGGAGTCGAGACCATGATCTAGCTAGATGGATAAGTCGGCAAAGCCTGCCAATCTCCAAATCATGATATCCCAATTGCAATAAAATATAGCATGCAACTGCGACTCCCCAGGACTCCTACAAAAAGGGCAGTCAGAAGTAATACGAACACCTCTAGATATGAGGAACTCACAAGTAGGGAGCCTGTGCCACGCAAGTTTCCAGATAAACAGAGACACCCTAGGATGAACTGGAAGGGTCCAAATCCACCGGTAGCTCCGATCCGTATCCAGCTCCCAAGAGTGAGGAGGAATGAGGTCCGCCATCGGCACTCGAGAAGATGTGGTACTCTGCCATACTCTGGTATCCGAGCACGGGTGGGCATGAAGGGCTAAAGAGAGGACCCTGAATCCGAGAATATCTCAAAAAATAGATAAAACCACATCCCTGTCCCAACAGGTCTGTCCTGGCTGAAATAGCTGAGCAATAGTCATATCATATCGGGAGGAATAGGAACTGATAAATAGGTGGGCCATCGAATTAAAGGAATGCCTGATATCCACGGATCATGCAAGACACTGATCGATCGACCATCACCAATCACCCAGGATAGATAAAGGGTGATGAGTGGCGCTCTCGCAAGCATCTTACGCCAAATAACCAAAGATCTCCTAGGGGAAGAAGAGAGATCCCCAGGACCAATCGGAATAGGACCATATTTGGCCCTCATGAAAGAAGACCACAAACTATCCGGGCATAATATAAACATGGCGACATGTTTAGATAGCAAAGCCTCTCTCCTATCAGTGAGAGAAAGAACTCCCAATCCTCCACTCTGTGTCGACCTGCAGACAATCTCCCATCTCATCAGGTGGATTCTCCTCCTGGCCGCAGAAGAATCTCACAGAAAAGAATGAATCATCTACTCTATTTTGCTAATCACACCCTTGGGAATGAAAGTATTAGAAAGCATATAAATGGGAAGAGAGCCAAGGACCGAGCGGATGAGAGTAAGCCTACCCATAGCTGATAGCGATCGAGCCTGCCAACCCGCTATCGTATCTGTCATCGTCGCCACTAACGGAGCACAGTCATTTCTGGAGAGCCTAGCTCCAAATATGGGGATGCCAAGATAATGGAGGGGACCCTGGTGCTCCTGAATATCCAGAATGTTAAGGATCCTGCCTCAGAAAATAGAAGGTGTCTTAGGACTAAAATGAACTCCTGATTTGCTGAAATTCACCCTCTGACCAGAAGCATAGCAATAGTGCTCGACTAGTCTCCTAAATCCCCTTGCATTAGTAAGGGATGCCCGACCAAAAAGTAAACAGTCATCCGCAAATAGGAGGTGCGAGATAGGGGAAGCACCCGGAACAGGGATATATGGATTAATCTTCGATGTCCTCGCAGCTTCCGAGAGAGATCTGGAAAGGTAGTCAGCATAAATAATAAATAAATATAGGGATAGGGGATAACCTTGCTGGAGGTCATGAGCTGATTGAAAGAAATCCATAGGAGAGCCATTGAGCAGAATAGAAAAAGATGGAGCTGTAATGCAGGCAATAATTTTCAAGATCCAGCCGTAGTGTAAGCCAAACTCCTCCAGAGCTTTGTGGAGGAAGGTCCAATCAACGCAATCATAGGTCCTTTCCATATCCAGCTTGATAGCCATGAGACAGTGTCATCGAGATGCGTTGTGAAGATCATGCATAAATTCCTGAGCAATAAGAATATTATTCGATATACTGCAACCTCCAATAAAAGCACCCTGCTCCGGGCTAATGAGCTGAGGAAGAATCACTTTCATTTTGTTCGCCAACAATTTGGCACAGACTTTATATAGGGTATTACAGAGGCTGATTGGCCAAAAATAAGATGGCTGGGTTGGATCAGCATGCTTGGAAATCAGGGCGATATAAGTCTGCTTCCAATTAGAAGGCATAGTAGCTGTATTAAAAAAAGATAGACTGCAGCAACCATATCAATCCGAATAATATCCCAGAAGGCCCAAAAGAAGAAAGGAGGGAAGCCATCTGGACTAGGGGCTTTATCCTCTGCAAGGGACCAGAGCGCCGCTTTTACTTCGTTCTCAAGAACCTGAGTCAGAAGTAAAGAATTCTGGATAGCAGAAACAGTGGTCCGAGGCGGAAAAGAAAAAGTAAAAGAGGAGATAGTAGAAGGAACTGTCCACCTGGCGGTGAAGTAATTTTGAAATTCTCTCCTAATATCAGCTTCATCCTCCATCCATCCCGTCTGGTCGAAGTAAAGAGCCCGGATCCTATTTGTATATCTCCGGACAATAGTGGCATTATGGAAATAGCGGGTGTTCCTGTCCCCCTCCTAAAGCCACTGGACCCTGGATTTTTGTCTCCAAAGTACCTCCTGGTTCTGTAACAAAGAATGATGACGAGCTAAGAGGCCCCTTAGAGCTTCCAGGTCTGCATCGGACAATAAGCCATCAGAGTCCTCCTTAACATGCAGAGAAAGAATGGAAGCTTCCACCGTTTTGATATTGTTCATAAGATTGCCACCCTCCACCCTGTTCCAGCTGATCAGCCGTCTCTTGATTAAATTAAGTCTCCTGATGATTCTATAGGCCTCGCACAGGCATCGCCCAGACCTCTCGAGCAATGACTCTTGCCTTTGGATAGGAAAGCCAGAACTTCTCGAATCTAAAAGGCAGCGATCTCTTGGAAGAGGTAATCAAAGAAAGAAGAATTGGAGCATGATCGGAAGCTATCCGACTAAGATGGCGAATCTTGTGCTCAGGATAGTTGGATATCCAAGAAGGGGTAGCATAATACCCTTTTGAAAAACAAATCAAATAACTATAAATGACATTTTCGTAATTAAATGACTGGTATTTTCATAATTAAACCAAACATTATGAAGGGTATTTTGGAAATTAATTGTTCATCGCTTTAACCGGAATTAAAAAATTTAATTTCCAAAATACCCTTCATAATATTTGGTTTAATTACGAAAATGCCATTTATTTAATTACAAAAATCCCATTAGAAGTTATTTGAATTCGTTTTTCCTCAAGGGCATTTAGGGAATTAAATAAAAACCCCTCTAAATACCTCTGCACCCCATAAATGCTGTTTTTTAATTAAATTTTAATCTAATAAAATTTTAAAAAATATATAACAAAATTTAAAAGATATTATAACATTAATTGAAAATAAAATTAATTAAACAAATGTTATATCAATATATTATAATATATTTTTATATTATAATAAATATTTTATATTCTAAAATATAATAAATTTATTATATTTTATTATATTTGTTACGGCCGTAATGATGACATGGCATGTCTCATATTTTGTTGGGCATGATTCGAGCCACGTGGAGTTTTTTCTTTTTTTTCGGCTGAGTCAGATGCAGCCCCGCCCCGGCCGAGGTCGAGCTCGGCCGAAGCCAATCATCCTTTTGCCGCCCCGCCAGGTGTACACCCAGGAGGGGTCCACCTTGATCGAGTTCGGCGGCTCCCCCGCTCCCTCGCCAGGTGGCACCCAGAGGCGGTCCCACCTCGGCCGAGGTCGAGCCGGGCCCCTTCGCTCCTTCGCCAGGTGGCGCCCGGAGACGGGACCACCTCGGCCGAAGCCGAGCATCCTTCTGCCGCCCCGCTAGGTGTCCACCCAGGAGGGGTCCACCTCGGCCGAGGTTGGCGGCTTCCCCGCTCCCTCGCCAGGTGGCACCCAGAGACGGTCCCACCTCGGCGAGGTCGAGCCGAGCCCCTTCGCTCCTTCGCCAGGTGGCACCCGGAGACGGGACCACCTCGGCCGAAGCCGAGCATCCTTCTGCCGCCCCGCCAGGTGTCCACCCAGGAGGGGTCCACCTCGGCCGAGGTCGGCGGCTTCCCCGCTCCCTCGCCAGGTGGCACCCTGAGACGGTCCCACCTCGGTCGAGGTCGAGCCGGGCCCCTTCGCCCCTTCACCAGGTGGCGCCCGGAGATGGGACCACCTCGGCCGAAGCCGAGCATCCTTCTGCCGCTTCGCCAGGTGTCCACCTTGGCCGAGGTCGGCGGCTTCCCCGCTCCCTCGCCAGGTGGCACCCTGAGACGGTCCCACCTCGGCCGAGGTTGAGCCGGGCCCCTTCGCTCCTTCGCCAAGTGGCGCCCGAAGACGGGACCACCTCGGCTGAAGCCGAGCATCCTTCTGCCGCTCCGCCAGGTGTCCACCCGGGAGGGGTCCAACTCGGCCGGCGCGGGCCAGCCTGTACAAAGAAGGCCCTAAAGAATGGAGGCGCGGGCTCCGAGGTTACCCCTCGAGCCGTGCGCGCCGCACCTCGAGAAAGGCGCCCCGTACGGATGGCGGCGACATGCAAGACATCACTTACGTCGGCCCGACATGTTCCGCAGTCGAGAGACGAGGCCCTGACAAAATAGGACCCGATAACGGACAACGTCGGCGCCTGGGAAGGAGAGCGCTCACGCTCGGCCCAAGGTCTTGTCGGCAGTCTGACCAGCGCCCCCCTCCCCTACTCTTTCCCTGCTAGGCTCGGCGAACGAGGCCGGAAAGTCGCCCGGTCGTCTGATCCAGAAGGGGAAAGAGAAAGGGGCGGAGGGGAAGGGATGAAAGCGACAAGGGAGCCTCCCAGGAGCAAAAAACGAGGGGACAGCAGGAGGAGATAAAAGAAAGGAGAGAATGGATGACAAGGGGAGCAAGCAAGAAACAAAGGCTGGAGACTCCGCTTCAAGAGCAAGATCCAAGGTCCCGAGAGGGGGCCCCTTGGCATGAGCTCGGCAAAGGAACCCAGCCGGGTTTCTGGTCTTTTTGACACCTTTCCTTGCTAACACCTTCTCTAAGTCTGGAACTCCTTCGGGGGCCCGTCCCAGAGAATCTGTTCCCTCTCGCCGTCTACTAACTTGACCGTCGGAGCTCCCTTGCCGGAATCCCCGGCCAGGGTTTCTAACCTTGCCTTGCAGGTTCGATCTAGCCGGAGGCCCCAGGAGCGAGACGGTCTAGTCGGATCGGTGGTTCCGAAGTCACAGGAGCGGCGGCGGGATTGGCAACAATATTATATATTATAATATAGTATAAAATTTTTTTAAAAATTAAAAAAATAAAAAATAATCATCATGTCGATACCATCTGGTCGCCAACCCGATACCAGTTCGATCGATAGCCCGGTGTCAGTCCGATCCCTTGCTCAGATCGGTGGCAGGACCCCGACGATCGGACTGACGATCGGATCTGTGGCATGATTGGGGTTAGACTGGTGGCAGGATCCTAACGATCGGACCAGTAGTTGGACCCTAGTGATCGAACCGACACCCGAATCAGTGGTCGAACCGGGGTCTGGCCACCGATCTGACCGTCGATCCTAAGTAAGGGATCGAATGATATCGGGCTATCGACCGAACTGGTATCGGGCTAGTGACCGGATGGTATCGACATGGTGATTATTTTTTATTTTTTAATTTTTAAAAAATTTTATACTATTATATAATATATAATATATAATCTAATAAATTATAATAAATTTATTATATTTTAAAATATAAATTATTTATTATAATATAAAAATATATTATTATATATTATTATAATATTTTTTAATTAATTTTATTTTCAATTAATATTATAATATCCTTAAATTTTGTTATATATTTTTTAAAATTTTATTAAATTAAAATTTAATTAAAAAAATAGCATTTATGGGATTTTTATTTAATTCCCTAAATGCCCATATGAAAAGTGAATTCAAATAACTACGAATGGCATTTTCATAATTAAATGAATGGCATTTTCATAATTAAATCAAACATTACGAAGGATATTTTGGGAATTAAATTTTTTAAAATCAGATCGACGAATAATTAATTTCCAAAATGCCCTTCATAATGTTTGATTTAATTATGAAAATCATATTCATTTAATTACGAAAATACCATTCATAGTGATTTTCAAAAGGGTATTTAGGGAATTAAATAATTTGCAGGCTTTGGTGATTGCAAGTTCATTTGAAATCATCTTTCCAACCGACGATTTTAAAAATCACATTAAAAATCTTTTAATTTAAAAATATCACATCAATCTCATTTTAAATTTTATAAAAAAAAATATTTAAAATCCTGAACTCGTTTGTGGCAAAGATGATTTCTCGACTTGAAATCGTATTTGCCACAGACGATTCCAGCCTAGCTGGCACCTCTCGGCCGAAAAGTGGATTTTTCTGCCACTTGGATAGAAAAATACCTACTTTCGTAAATATATGGGAAAACACCTATTTCCGTAATTTTTTTTTTACATTATTTTTTAAAAAAATCGAAATATAACTCCTAATTTACTAACTACTGGATCATGAAAAAATTATACTATATATTATGTACATTATATAGCTGTACACCACATTAATCACAATGCGTCCATTATGTAAAATTCATTCATCATGTGCTCATCTTGACAATGGTTTACAGGAAGGAAATATTTTTTAATATTGATGCACATAATGTAGAAAACTTTATTCGCTCAAAATTTTATCATACAAATTTTTAATAATTTTTTAAAATATATTAATATAAGAAAAAGTAAAAAATATATTAATATCTTGCATAACTATAGTCATGCCCATATAATGTTAGAAAGAAACACATGTTTGAATGGAATGTACACTCATATATCATGTTGATGCTGAATCTCCATCGACCAGATGGAGTGGTTCTTCCGCTGGATTGCCATCGACCGGAACCTGCAAAATAGATCCCTGATCGGAGATTTTCCGGCGGGGGACACTCCGATGCCAAAGTTAGAAGAAACTCAGACAGCAGCAGAATGGAGAATTCTTGGAAGCAGAGAGGGAAAGGAGAAATTTAAAATGCAGGAATGAATCCAGCTTACCTCGAGTGTCCCCTCTTACCAGTATTTATAGGCTCCAACATAACTACTTACGGTTATGGGAGTTGGCGAATGCAACCTCCACGTAACTGTACGTAGTAGCTATTGGAAAATCGGTTATACTTGGAGTTTATCCAATCTGAGATTTTGGGCCATGCGGGTGGTTGCAACAACCAAAACAGATTTCAACCGTTTCAGGGTTCAAGAAACCCATATGCCTAACAATCCTCTTTCTTTAAGAGTAAATCCGAAGTGAGCTCGACATTCCCTTTAGTAGCATTCCTAAAGGGAATGTTAGCTACATATTTCAGAGGAATTTCTTTGGAAATAACATGGAAAAAATAGATATACTTACAGTCCCGAAAATGAGATAATATGCTCTTCGGATTATGTTGAAGGAATAAAGCCGAAGATATTCACTTGAAAGGTTAAGTCTTCAGACTAAGATGATAACCCGAAGCCGAAGACATAAGGTTAATAAACTTAGCTTGAAACCATAGATGTAAAGACATGAGGCAGGATCTTCGAACTAAGATAAAGATACGAAGCCGAAGACAAGGCTAATAAACTTATCTCCTGGATGAAGATAAGGATACGAAGCCGTCGATGTAAATATCATGCATGGTCTTCAGATCAAGATAAATATACGAAGCCGAAGACATAGGGTTAATAAACTTGGCTTCCATACCAAAATAAAAATACGAAGCCGAAGACATAGGGTTAATAAACTTGGCTTCCGGACCAGAATAAAGATACGAAGTCGAAGACTATCCTTTTGTAGATCAGAATCTTCATCAAACCCAGTAGACATTTTTCTTTGTATGTTGATTTGACCAATAAACTAAAAAAAAGAAAAAAAATGAAATTGGTTCAAAGAGTGACCTATTAATTAATTGAAATAAAAATGGGATATCATAACATGTCATATTATGAATTAAATGCTAAGATATTTTAAATCGCGAGACAATCCAATAATAGCTTGATTTACAAATTGAGGATAATCGATAAATGCAAACTTGGCTACTTGTGCAAAGTAATGCAAAACTTCGTACCTAATCCATTTCTTCAACTTAGCATTATGTTTAAACACTAAACTCCAAGCATCTCTCATCACTCGCAGTGATTTAGCCTAAACTCAAGACAAAGCGATTCCAATTCAATCAATTAACTTCCTTGGAACAAGAAAAGAAGGGGAAAAAAAAAATCACCTTGCGAATTTCACACATATAGTTTGACCTGCCAGCATGATTTGTTCTGAAAAGAAGAGGCAACACGATTTTGGGATGAGCCACACTTAAAAGAAAGAAAAAGTCTTTGTGCACCACGTGGGTGCAGTAAATCCAACATGGCCCGCATCGTGTTTTCTTATTGGTCTAAATATATCCACTGTAGCATGACGGGATGGGAGTTGAGCGTGACTAGCATTAATTACCATTCAGCTTTTTTTTAAAATTTTCATCCATACCAAAATACCCTTCCCTCCAGTCCCTTTTCTGCATGGGTGTCGTAGGTTTTGAACTAGGGTATCGTAGCTTTTGAACTAGGATGTCGTAATACTGTTTCAGATTTTATTTTATATTTTTCTGTAGGGGTATCATAGGTTTTGAACTAGGGTGTTGTAGCTTTTGAACTAGGGTGTCGTAATACTGTTTCAGGTTTTATTTTATATTTTTCTGCAGGGATGTCATAGGTTTTGAACTAGGGTGTCATAGCTTTTGAACTAGGGTGTCGTAATACTGTTTCAGGTTTTATTTTATATTTTTCTACATGGGTGTTGTAGGTTTTAAATTAGAGTGTCGTAGCTTTTAAACTTGGATATCGTAATACTATTTCTGATTTTAATTTATATTTTTCTGCAGGGGTGTCATAGGTTTTGAACTAGGATGTCGTAGCTTTTGAAGTAGGGTGTCGTAATACTGTTTCTGGTTTTAATTTATATTTTATGCAGGGGTGTCATAGGTTTTGAACTAGGATGTCGTAGCTTTTGAACTAGGGTATCGTAATACTGTTTCTAATTTTAATTTATATTTTCTGCAGGGGCATCGTAGGTTTTGAACTAGGGTGTCATAAGTTTTGAACTAGGATGTCATAATACTGTTTCAAGTCATTTTTGAACCAGGATGTCGTAGGCTTTGAACTAGGGTGTCGTAGCTTTTGAACTAGGGTGTCGTAATAATGTTTCAGATCATTTTTTGAACCAGGATGTCGTAGATTTTGAACTGGGATGTCATAGCTTTTGAACTAGGATATTATAAGGGTATTTTGGTCTGGATGAAAATTTTAATTAATGCTAGTCATCTCAGCTTTTGTCCCATCATACTATAGTGAATATTTTTGGACCAATAGAAGCGTGTGGTGCATGCTACGCTGGATTTGCTGCATCGCACGCGGTGCACAAAGAATTACCCTTAGAAAAGTCTTTCTGCACTGCGTGCGGTGCAGAAATTCCAACGTGGCCCGTACCACATTTTTTTATTGGTCCAAATGTATCCACTGTAGCATGACGAGATAGGAGCTGAGCATGACTAGCATTAATTACCATTCAGCTTTTATTTGAAATTTTCGTCCAGACCAAAATACCCTTCCCTCCAGTCCCTTTTATGCATGGATGTCGTAGGTTTTGAACTAGGGTGTCGTAGGTTTTGAACTAGGATGTCATAATACTGTTTCAGGTTTTAATTTATATTTTTTTGCAGAGATGTCGTAGGTTTTGAACTAGGATGTCGTAGTTTTTGAACTAGGATGTCGTAATACTGTTTCAGGTTTTAATTTATATTTTTCTGTAGGGGTGTCGTAGGTTTTGAACTAGGATGTCGTAGCTTTTGAACTAGGATGTCGTAATACTGTTTTAGGTTTTAATTTATATTTTTTTGCAGGAGTGTCATAGGTTTTGAACTAGGGTGTCGTAGCTTTTGAACTAGGGTGTCGTAATACTGTTTCAGATTTTAATTTATATTTTTCTGCAGAGGTATCGTAGGTTTTGAACTAGGGTGTCGTAGCTTTTGAACAATGGTATCGTAATACTGTTTCTGGTTTTAATTTATATTTTATGCAAGGGTGTCGTAGGTTTTGAACTGGGATGTCGTAACTTTTGAATTAGGGTGTCGTAATATTGTTTCTGGTCATTTTTGAACCAGGGTGCCGTAGGTTTTGAACCAGGATGTCGTAAGTTTTGAACTAGGATGTCGCAATACTGTTTCAGGTCATTTTTGAACCAGGGTGTCGTAGTTTTTGAACTAGGATGTCGTAGATTTTGAACTAGGATGTCGTAATACTGTTTTAGGTCATTTTTTGAATCAGGGTGTCATAGATTTTGAACTGGGATGTCGTAACTTTTGAACTAGGATGTCGTAAGGGTATTTTGGTCTGGACAAAAATTTCAATTAATACTAGTCATCTCAGCTTTTGTCTTATCATGCTATAGTGAATATTTTTGGACCAATAGGAGCGTGCGATGCGGGCCACGGTGGATTTGCTGCACCACAAGCGATGCAGCAAATCCAGCGTGGCCCGCACCGCAGCGGCTATTGGTCCACGCTAGCATCGCGTGGCATGACGGATGGGACGGGATATGGCATGACGGGAGGGGTATACGTAAGCTGCAGATGTCGCCCTACAGTCTTTTCAACCGTGCAAAATGACCATTCTGTCCTCATCATTTTCAGTATAGGAAAAATGGTTCTTATTCTGCAAACAGGAAAAAAAAACACATTTGCCACAACGAAGCCCCACCCCAGAGTTCGTCCATTGTTTTTGGACACCCCAGATACCTACATTTTGTATTTTTTGCTCCTCTTTGGTGGTTGAGAAAGCGTTGGTGATCTTCCTTCAACATTTGATACGCCTTCGAAATCTTGGAAAAATGGAGACAAGTGGTTTCGTCTTTAAACGTAGACGATGAACACGAAAATAACACAAGAAGGAAACATAGATAAAGGAAGGAAGTACTGCGATCGTTGTTTATTCAGGAGGTGATGAGAT
Organism: Areca catechu; assembly: GCA_021397845.1. Classification (NCBI taxonomy): domain Eukaryota; kingdom Viridiplantae; phylum Streptophyta; class Magnoliopsida; order Arecales; family Arecaceae; genus Areca; species Areca catechu. The sequence goes on from CM038040.1 coordinate 21,842,982, forward strand.
CCCCTTAAGATCCGTCCCCAAGAATGCTACAAAAGCATAAGCATGTTAGGAAAATTTTTGATTCCTGCTTGGATTTGACATTTAGCATCTGAACTTTTTTTTTACAATTCTGTAAGGGTATCGGAGTTTTTAAACTAGGGTGCCCCAGGTTTTGAACAAGGATATCGTAGATTTTGAACAACTGTGTCGTAGGTTTTGAACAACGGTGTCGTAGGTTTTGAACTAGGATGTCGTAGGTTTTGAACTAGGATATCGTAATTTCTATTTTACTATTTTAATGTCAATCTTTGAAATTTATCTCTATAGAGGGATGTCACGATAATTTTTTAAAAAATATTAAGTCTTTGTAGTATAAAATCATGATACCGTAGTTCAGATATTACGACATCCTAGTTCAAAACCTACGACACCCTAATTCAAAACCTACGACACCCATGCAGAAATTATGAAAAATAAATTTTTAACCCCTCTACCTCTAATACATGGCAACCGTGGCTTGCTTTATGACTTCCAGGATGTCATAAAATTGTCATGGATGCTGTAACATTAATCAAAATGGCCAAAATAGTATTACAACATCCTAGTTCAAAACCTACGACACCCTAGTTCAAAACCTACAATATCCATGCAGAAATTATGAAAAATAAGTTTTTAACTCTTCTACCTCTAATACATGGCAACCGTGGCTTGTTTTATGACTTCCAGGGTGTCATAAAATTGCCACGGATGCTGTAACATTAATCAAAATGGTCAAAACAGTATTACGACACCCTAGTTCAAAACCTACGATATCCTAGTTCAAAACCTACGACACCCATGCAAAAATTATGAAAAACAAGTTTTTAACCCTTCTACCTCTAATACATGGCAACCATGGCTTGTTTTATGACTCCCAGGATGTCATAAAATTGCCATTGATGCTGTAACATTAATCAAAATGGCCAAAATAGTATTACGACACCATAGTTCAAAACCTACAATACCCTAGTTCAAATCCTACGACACCCATGCAGAAATTATGAAAAATAAGTTTTTAACCCTTCTACCTCTAATACATAGCAACCGTGGCTTATTTTATAATTTCCAGGGTGTCATAAAATTGCCATGGATGCTGTAACATTAATCAAAATGGCCAAAATAGTATTACGACACCCTAGTTCAAAACCTACGATATCCTAGTTTAAAACCTACGACACCCATGCAGAAATTATGAAAAATAAGTTTTTAACCCTTCTACCTCTAATACATGGCAACCGTGGCTTGTTTTATGACTCTCAGGGTGTCATAAAATTTCCACGGATGCTGTAACATTAATCAAAATGGCCAAAACAGTATTACGATATCCTAGTTCAAAACCTACGATACCCTAGTTCAAAACCTACGATACCCATGCAGAAATTATGAAAAATAAGTTTTTAACCCCTCTACCTCTAATATATGGCAACCATGGCTTGTTTTATGACTCCCAGGGTGTCATAAAATTGCCATGGATGCTGTAACATTAGTCAAAATGGCCAAAATAGTATTACGACATCCTAGTTCAAAATCTACGACACCCTAGTTTAAAACCTACGACACCCATGGTATCAAAAAATAATGAAAAATAAGTTTTTAACCCCTCTACCTCTAATACATGGCAACTGTGGCTTGTTTTATGACTCCCAGGATGTCATAAAATTGCCACGGATGTTGTAACATTAATCAAAATGGCCAAAACAGTATTACGACATCCTAGTTCAAAATCTACGACACCCTAGTTCAAAACCTATGACATCCATGCAGAAATTATAAAAAATAAGTTTTTAACCCCTCTACCTCTAATACATGACAACCGTGGCTTGTTTTATGACTCTCAAGGTATCATAAAATTGCCATGGATGCTGTAACATTAATCAAAATGGCCAAAACAGTATTACGACACCCTAGTTTAAAATCTACGACACCCATGGTATCAAAAAATAATGAAAAATAAGTTTTTAACCCCTCTACCTCTAATACATGGCAACTGTGGCTTGTTTTATGACTCCCAGGATGTCATAAAATTGCCACGGATGCTGTAACATTAATCAAAATGGCCAAAACAGTATTACGATATCCTAGTTCAAAATCTACGATACCCTAGTTCAAAATCTACGACATCCATGCGGAAATTATAAAAAATAAGTTTTTAACCCCTCTACCTCTAATACATGGCAACCGTGGCTTGTTTTATGACTCTCAAGGTGTCATAAAATTGTCATGGATGCTGTAACATTAATCAAAATGGCCAAAATAGTATTACGACATCCTAGTTCAAAACTTACGACACCCTAGTTCAAAACCTACGACACCCATGCAGAAATTATGAAAAATAAGTTTTTAACCCCTTTACCTCTAATACATGGCAACCGTGGCTTGTTTTATGACTTCCAGGGTGTCATAAAAATTTTTATTTAGAATTTATTGCTTAACTTACATTTATACTTTACTTATGTTTCAGGTGATCTTGCAATGCTTCGACTGCCCAGATTAAAGGCTTCACAATTGTTTAAAAACCATTGCAAGCCAGCAGTGTATGCTGAACAGGTTTTGAAGATGAGTTTCTTAAGTTATTATTTAGAAATAATTCGAAAGACTCCTTTCAACGCGTTCGTAGACATGCAACCGTTTGTTGTCGACGGGCGTCTACTAGCTGAAATTATTAGATGTTATAAGGGAGGAAACAAGTTTATTTTTTGTGGCATGAAACTTATATTCAGCGTGGAAGACCTGGCCCTGATTTTGGGTCTGTCATGCCATGGAAAGAAAATCAAAATGGAAGATCAAGTTAAGAAGGGCCGGTTATTTAGAAGATTTGGAAGATAATTAAATCTGCAAAATAAGAGGCTGGAGAAGTTAATTGCCCTACTTCATTCATCCAATTTACAAGAGGATGTCAAGGACACAGTGAGATTATGGATTGTATTTATGTTCACAACGTTCTTGTGTCCAAAGTCAAATCAAAGTTGCCCAAGATTTATCATCCCTTGGATGATTTATCCCAGCTGGGTAAAATAGATTGGGCTTCCACAATAAAGGAGTTGACTCTTATGTCTCTCCCAGATGCTACTTTTTGCTTGAGATCCGACCAGCCAGTCCTAACCAAAAGAAGTGATAAGGTTAGGAGGCAACCAACTTTTTATGGATGTACAGCTGCTCTGTTGGTAAGTATCATTAATATGCAGTAAAAGTATAATTACTTTATTTTAAATCTTCCATATATTTAACATACATGATTATTATGTACAGGTTTGGTTCCTTGAGCATAGTACCTTGAGAGCCCCAACATATCCAAAAAAATTGCCTATGCTGTTAAAATGGTATGACAGCCAGGTGAAGACAAAGATTATTGACCTTACAAATTTGAAGCCTCATGAGTTGGTAAATAAAAATATTTTTTCGTTATAATATTAATGAACAATATATTATTATGATTAATGTATGGTTATTTTGTTATTATTCTTGGCTTGCAGGTGGAGGGAGCTATTGAGCCAACAATAACGGAACAATGGCTTCTCCCTAAAGAAACAATAACAGCAGCATCCTCCGTAAAAGAAAAAACTTGTGCAAGCTGTGTACAGGTGAAGGTTGAAGTTGAAGATATAAAGAAGAGGCTAGTCATAGTTGAAACTCTTCTTAGTTCATTGGTAAATAAAGGTACCAATGCCAATAAAGAAGGCCAGAAAGACGCGGAGGGAGAGGATACTGAAGATACTGAGGTTGAGGTAGAAGAAATTTTTGATGAAAAATTTAAGGATACCCTTGTAAGTGAGGAAGTTGAGGGAGAAAAAGAAAAAATCCAGATTCCTTCACTTATCAAGAGGGTAAAAAAGGAACCTAGGCTATGGAAGGCCTCCCAAATCGCAGATGATTCTGCTTTCGAAACAGGCCCATCGAAAAAAAAGTTGAAGATGGTGGGCACATCTCAGCTTGAGGAATCAAATTTGAAATTTCAAATTAAAGATGATGAAAATTTGATCAATACATTTTTGAAAGAAAAGATGAACTCGTAAGTTACACCTATTTTTTCTAATATGTATGCTAATTTATAGTCGAGAATATATAATATCATTCATGTTTATTAATTTCAGATATGTCATGTACAACAACAAATTCGGAGGCACTATCACTAGGAAAAATCTTTTTGATCTCATAAACAATGACATGATTGTTGATGATATAAGTAATGGAGTATTACATCGTTTTGTTGTTAATCTTTATATATGTACTGATATATTTTCTAATAATTATTATATTTACTTTATAATTAATCAGTTTAAATTGTATTGACAGATAATTGATGCTGGGCAGGAGTTCATTACAAAGAACTGGGCTGAGAATGCAGAAATATATCATAAGAGTATAGTTGCTCCAGTAATGACCTTTGGCATGTGCCTAACCTCAGCATCACCATGTCATGAACTTGCTGGAATAGCCGGCAATATGATTTTTGATGGAGCGAGTGATGCAGATAAGAAGGAATTTCGATTTCTCTTCACTATCATAAACTCCGAAAATTCTCACTGGCACCTGATAGCGGTGGACATGCAAAAGAAGATTTTCATGCATCTGAATTCGATAAAGCGCAATTCCAAGTACAAGGCAAATGCAAGGAAGTGGCACAAGATAGTAGGTGCAATATTCCACATATTTTGTGATAATAGTGAGGTATCCAAATGGTCTATGATAGAGAATAGTGAATACCCTTCCCAAGCTACAGGATCACTGGAATGCGGGTTATTTTGCTTGAAATATATGGATTTTATTGCTCGTAGGGAAAGGCCTGATACTTGGGATTTCACAGAAAAAGATATCAGCATGTACCGCCGCCAGTTAGCAGCAAGGATTTTGAGAGAGAGAGTATGAATCAAAAGATTGAAAGTGCTGTTAAATATTAGCCTATAAAAGCAAATTATTTGTTATGTACTCTTTCTTTTCGATTCATTCACTTCTGTATTATGTTACACAAATTTGTAACTAACTCGAGGATTATATTTTAAGTATCATTCTCAAAGGAAAATTCTTTTGATTCATTCAACCAGTATTGTTTTGAATATCATTGTCTTATTACATGTAGTTTTATGTAATTCATTCAATCAATATTTTGTAATTCTTCATTGCTGTGATGATGATATAAAGGAATGTTATGTTTCTTGACAGAGTGTCGTAGTATTTATACTAGAGTGTCGTAGCATTTGAACTAGGATGTTATAGGTTTTGAACTAGGGTGTCGTAAGTTTTGAACTAGGATGTTATAATGCTGTATCAAGTGATTTTATTGATTTTTAAGCAGCCAGGACTATTTCTGATTATCTGGGAGTCAATAACCAATCCAATGATGACATGTGCCACAGGTAAAAGGGATTAGAAATATTTTATCTTATATTTTCTTTATGGTCATATTTTTGAACTAGGGTGTTGTAATTTTTGAACTAGGATGTCATAACTTTTGAACTAGGATATCGTAATGCTGTTTCAGGTAATTTTATTAATTTTTAAGCAGCCGAGACTATTTTTGATTATCTGGGAGTCAATAGCCAATCCAATGATGACATGTACCACAGGTAGAAGGGATTAGAAATATTTTATCTTATATTTTCTGTATGGTTGTATTTTTTGAACTAGGATGTCGTAACTTTTGAACTAGGGTATCGTAACTTTTGAACGAGGGTGTCGTAATACTATTTCAGGTAATTTTATTGATTTTTAAGCAACCGGTGATGCGGGACACGATGCCCCGATCAATATTTATTCCAAGGAGAACGGACCGTTGGTCGCTAGGAAACGACCCTAGGCTAGGCTAAACCAAAATCTAAATTATTATTTTTTTTATAATTTTTTATTCCAATGAAAACCACTTTTTTTTTTTTCCATTCTTTTCCCATATATATATTTTTTTCTCCTTTTATTTTTCCCACTAATAACCCAAACTTTTTTTCTCTTTTTTTTTCTATTTTCTTTTCTTTTTTTTTTTCACTTTTTTTCCACGTTTTTTTTTTTTTTTTTTTTCTTTCCTAAAGTCGGCGGAGGAGAGCCGGCTTTTCTCTGATGATCGTGCAGAGGAAATCGGCAAAGGGGAGAATGACCCTGCTTTCACGTTCGTGCAGGGTCTTCTCCCATCTCCTCCACGGAATGAACCAGCAGCGGAGAGGATCGGCGGTGTCGACGCTGGCGGAGAACGGTGGCGGCACGCGAAGGAGATGGCTGGACGGATGGGGTTCCGGTGGTTGGCGGTGTCCAGTGGGATCCGGTGGAGGTGCTGATTGGATCTGGGCGGTCCGGACAGATCGACGGCCAGGCGGAGGAGACCCGGTGGGCTTCGCCGGAGACGGGGCGGCGGCATGGTGGGATGAAGGCATCACGGGATTGACGGAGACGGCGGCATGAACGGAGGAGGTCTCGGTCGGCTGTGGCGATTTCTGGCAGAAGATTGGGTCGCTGATGGGCTGCAGTAGTGCTTGGCAGCAGGGAAACAAGCGACCGTCGCGGGCGGAGATGGGAGCGGAGGAGACGGTGGCGGCCATGGAGGTATGCGGTTGGCTTGATTTTGGAGCGAGCATCGGTTACCGGAGATCCGGATGGCGGGGCGGTGGGACGATGATGCCGGACTCGGTGAAGGAAGGGGTGTTGGCGTGAATCTCGAGCGGCACTTGGTCGGTTCGGTTGTAACGGGTTGCACGGGCGGAGGGATTTGGAATGGTTTGCTGATGTTAAGCAACAGGGGAACCGGGAGTTTGAGATTCAGAAAATAGAGTAGGGACATAGGAAAACTGGGATGAAGGGGAAGTAGAGAGGAGGGAATAGAGGATTTGGGGAGGAAAAGAACCGAGAAGAAACACAAGCGAGAGAAGGGGGAGAACAAGAAGAAGAGAGGGAGAGAATAAGAGAGCCCAAGGAGAAAATCACTGGAGAGAAAGAATCAAGAGAAATGGGGTAGAGAATTAAGGAGAAGAGAGGAAGAACCAGGAAGAAGGAGAATCCGAGAAGAGATGGAGAGGAGGAAAAGAGTCGAGAAGAAGAGAGGGGAGAGAAGAAGAAGGAAGAAGAGAAGGGAAGAAGTCGGGACGCACCCAGATGATTTCTCAAATATTCTTCATCATCGCTAATTTTATTCAAGAAACATGTTCTTAAATAAATCTCCGAAAGAGATCGGAACAAATCCTAAAACAACTGATAAGATTCTTCCTAAAAACAACCGATAAGATAAATCCTAAAGCAAATAATCAAATCCTAAAACAATTTTTCAAATAATCAAGATAAATCCTAATATCCTAATATCTTAATCAAATCTCGAATTTAAATTATGCTGGATCGCATCAGGATCTGCATCGGGATCGGTGCTGATGATGACTTCAGGATTTGTGCTCATCGACTCCAGGATCTTGGGCCCCAGGATTTGGGCTAGGCTGGGCTGGGCTTCAGGTTCTGGGTTGGGCTTCAGGCTTGGACTGGACTGTGCTTCAGGTTCTGGGCTGGGCTTCTGGGTTCTGGGCTAGGCTTCTGGTTGGGCTTCAGGTTTAGTCTGGGCTGCTTCAGATTCTGGGCCGATGTCCCCATCAACCGGGACTATTTCTGATTATCTGGAAGTCAATAGCCAATCCAATGATGACATGTACCACAGGTAGAATGGATTATAAATATTTTATCTTATATTTTTTGCATGGTTGTATTTTTTGAACTAGGGTGTCGTAATTTTTGAACTAGGATATCGTAATGCTATTTCAGGTGATTTTATTGATTTTTAAGCAGTCGAGACTATTTCTGATTATCTGGGAGTCAATAATCAATCCAATGATGACATGTACCACAGGTAGAAGGGATTTTTTGTCAATATGGGAGTCATAAACATCCTGTATGAAATTTTATTCGATAATCTAAAAAAATATAGAACTGTATATATATAGGACTATACCATAATTCAGGATTTTATATCCTATCCTGTGTTAGTTGACTGCATACATAAGCATCAAATTCATCTAAAAAAGGGTCCGAAGAAGGTACAATGGGTTCAATTACTGTTTCTGGTAATTCCACTACAATATGGGAAGTCTGCCTTTTGCTAGTACTATCTCTTCTCTCATTTTGCACAGGAATGTCAACAGAAGCCTTATCCAAATTTTTCTTTGATCTCTTTGATTTCTTATCGACTCCACTCTTAATTCTATTCTCTCGTGGACGACCTTTCGTAGTAAGTTGGTCAGGATCCTAAATTAGAAGTTCTCTGCTTTGCTTAGCTGCACAATTAGCATCAACAGCTCTTCTGAATAATGGTGTAAGATCTTCTATCACCAAATTGAATGCATCTTCAGATATTGAGGCTATCTCTACAAGCTTCATCTTCTGATGACTCGTCAAAGCATATCTACGATCAATAAAACATAATATTCGTATTAGGATTTCATGACATATGATAGGTTAATGTAAACTTAAAGTAAGACATCTGAATTTAAATAATTTCTTGAATGCGTACCATGATTTTCGCGTGCTTTTATCACAAAATTGAGTGTTACATTCGAGATCGTCGAATTGATATTTCATGTCCTTGCACCATCTATTCAAGAAGTACTTATCTGGGATACGAAATATCTCGCTTCGATGAAGAACTAATAAGGCATGCCTACATAAGTAACCTTTGTACTCAAAGGATCCACACTAGTATTTAACATCCTCCAAAGTTTTGTCATATGAAACCTCGTAATTTTTAATAATCTCCTTATTGATTCCATTAACTTCAATTCTTTCAAATGATTTAACATAATATACATCACGATTATCAACTTCTTTAAGTAATCTGGCATTTGATGCAGCCATTTCAAGGACCTCATTCTGAAATTTTTTGAATATGCACCTTGTATATTTTCCTGCTACTTGCTTCTCAAAAGGAGAGGATGTCTTTAAGAAAGCACTTATTTGCAACGTTTTATTGTCTTCCTCATTTTCTGCTTCATATCTTTTCTCCAAGGCATCTTCGTACTTATCGATGAATTCCTTGAGCGTAGTCTTCAAGTTTATAAACCCATTAGAGAAGTGATTGATGCTCTCACTCCTTTGTGAAGTTGACTCCCTATTCATAAATATTCAAAAAATAGAAGCATATAAGATAAAAAAGTATGTTCAAAAATTTAAAAAATGAATATTAATCATTCATAATGACTAACAAACCTGCAAAAAATGCATCTTTAAGATAAACTGGAACCCATTTATCTCGACATTTATATATGTCATTTAACCAATATACGGCCTTGTATTCTACATATATCTCCATTAAATGTGCCCATCTTTCCTCGAAAGATACTATGGTAACAGAATCATATATCGTCTCGTCAAACTCAACCATAAAGTTGGGATTTGCAGTATAAATATGGCCAATCTTTTCAAGAATCTTCTTCAAAATATGCTAAAGATAAAATCTATGTCGTGCATTGGGAAAACATCCCTAACAGCAGCCTCGATTGCCTTATCTTGGTCAGTTATAATGGCATTAGGTGGTTGATCACCATTTGCATCCAGCCATGATTGGAATATCCATTTAAATATCTCAGTCGTCTTATCTGATAACAATGCGCAACCAAGCAATGTGGATTGTCCATGATGGTTAACTCCGACAAATGGACAAAAGGGCAATTGATATGTATTTGTCAAATAGGTTGAGTCAAATGTCAGTACATCACTAAAGTAAGTGTTTGCTAATCTTGACCTAGGATGGATCCAGAAGACAGTCCTGAGCTGTCCATTATCATTCAGGTCAAAAGTATAAAAGAAATTTGGATTTTTAACTTGCATTTGTGTGAAATGGATTACCATTGACTGTGCATCTTCTTCTTTCAGCTGACTCTGACGTTCTCGATAGATAAAATTATGAGCATCATTTTCTGTGAAATCTAATTATCTTCTACCCCCTTTCCTTCTAGCCATGGCAGAGTATATTTGACTTGTGAGAACATTCACGGCATGTAAATTGCTGATCTCTGCCTTTTCTGGTGTGCTGATCCTCCTATGGGACCGTAGATGACCAGCTAATGATATGGATAGCTCATAGTTATGTTCTAGGAAAACATCAACCAATATCCACTTACCATTTTTAGAATTTAGTCTTGCTTTTATCGAAGCCTTACAATCAATTTTGCCAGTATCCCTAGGATTCATGGAGTTATCGATTTTTCTAGATTTTCCTTGCTTCCAACATGCCAGGTGCTTGAAGCATATTTCTTTGTTGTTGTTGGACCTACTACACACTATTGTGATTCCAAAACCTACTCTCCTTGCATATCCATTGTAGAAATTGTATAAATCATTTATGGAATTGAACTCCATACCAATTTTAGCATCAACAGACTCGTTCTCTGTGATCGGGGTGATAGGTAAAGGTGTATTCTTCTGAACAACATCAGCAACCTCATCCAAATTTCAAATTTCAGTGTCATATATAGAAATATCTGCATAAAAAATCATAAACGTTGATATACATAGTTTTAGATAACATTTTATAAACAACAAAATAAATAATGAGTTATGCATTGGATATAATATGACATGATAGTGCAATAACAAGACATGGATGTAAAAAGTTCAGAAATATATGATGAAACAGTATTACGATACCCTAGTTCAAACACTACGATACCCTAGTTCATATACTACGACATCCTAGTTATAAAGCTACGATATCCATGTACAAAAACTTAAATCGGATGTTTTGATCCTCCGTAACAGAAGTGTTTCGGTATGCATTGATGATATATGATATCCCCAATATAGTAAAATGCTTCTGGAAAAACTTGGGTATCAAAAATATCGAAACATGAATAAATTGGTACAAAACAGAAAATGAAAGCTTTTATCCTCCATCAAGGGACATTTCAACCATGCATTAGTTTGAATAAGATTGTTGGATTATGATAAAAAGACCAGGAAGAAAAATGATTTAAAAAAAAAGGGGTTTTCAAGTTACGATATTCTAGTTCAGAAGTTATGACACCCTAGTTAAAATAATACGACACCCAATCATGAAACATGAAACTAAATATACTAACCCCTACTACCTCGAGAACCTATCACTTGTGGACTGAGTTACGACTCCTAGGATGTCATAACATGACATGGATGCAAAAAGTTCAGAAATATATGCTAAAACAGTAATACGACATCCCAGTTTAAACACTACGACACCCTAGTTATAAAGCTACGACATCCCTGTACAAAAACTTAAACCAGATATTTTGATCCTCCGTAACAGAAGTATTTTGGTATGCATTGATGATATATGATACCCCCAATATAGTAAAATACTTCTAAAAAAACTTGGGTATCAAAAATATCGAAACATGAACAAATCGGTACAAAACAGAAAATGAAAGCTTTTATCCTCCGTCATGGAATATTTCAACCGTGCATTGGCTTGAATAAGATTGTTGGATTATGATAAAAAGACCAAGAAGAAAAAAGATTTTAAAAATAAGGGGTTTTCAAGTTATGACACCCTAGTTCAGAAGTTACGACATCCTAGTTAAAATATTACGACACCCGATCATGAAACATGAAACTAAATATACTAACCCCTACTACCTCGAGAACCTATCACTTGTAGACTAATTTACGACTCCTAGGATGTCATAACATGACATGGATACAAAAAGTTCAGAAATATATGCTGAAACAGTATTACGACATCCCAGTTCAAACACTATGACATGCTAGTTATAAAGCGACGACATCCCTATACAAAAACTTAAACTACATTTATTATCCCCTCCTACTAGGAATACCTATAACCCGTGGACTGAGTAATGACTCTCAGAGTGCCATTAACTTTCTCTAACTACCAAAATAGTTGGTGTAATAAAGGAACTATAAAAAGAAAAATAAAAAGATATTTTACTTCTTGTTGGAGAAGACATTTTATCTTGAACGTATAGAAGAACTCTTCGATGGCTTATTCCAAACTCAGATAAAAAAAAAGGAAGTCTTTGGTACCTTATTCCAGCCTTGGACCAAAACAGAGTTGTTACCCAGATAGCAACCCAAGAGGGGGGTGAATTGGGTCTCTAAAAATTATTTAAGACTAAGCTTGATAAACAAGTAGCAATTCAATCAATACGAGGTACTATAATTTAAACGTAAAGCTCTAATATAAAAGTGCAGTGGAAATTAAAGACAATGAGAGAATTAAAAAGAGCTAGGAGGAAGAGACAAGCAATCACAAACTTAACAATATATAGTGGTTCGGTGCCAACAATGCACCTACATCCACTCCTCAAGATCCCCTTGGAAATTCACTATAATCTCCTCGATTATAGCCGATTAGTTTTTCGGGCTCAATAATCAAAACTCAACTTATTTTACAAGGCTCACAAGTCACAACCTCCCTTGGTTTTGTGGGCTAACCAAGAACCTAATTGGTTTTCCAAGGCTAACCAACAACCTCCCTTGATTTTTCGGGCTAACCAAGAACCTTAGTAGTTTTGCAGGCTAACCACCAACCTAAATGATTTTTACAAGGCTAACCAATAACCTCTCTTGGTTTTGCAAAGGCTAACCAAGAACCCTTTACAAGATATGAAGTATAAACAAAAGGAACCAATGTAAGCTTTCAAAGTAAAAGCAAATAAAACAATGTAGCTCGAAGTAGAGTTGATTTGCTCTTGATGAAGCCTTTTGAATGCCCAAGAAAGAATGATCTTCAATGCACTTGATAGCTTTGAATGTTTGGAAGGCTTCTTTTTGGCTTGAGAGTGGTTGAGCTTTGAATGAATTGGAGTTAAGGCTCTTCTTTCTTCTTTTTTTCTTCAAACTCTCTTTTATATTCAATGCAAGTGCTTAGCTCTCCTTTTGAATTGATTTGAAGCCATTTAAATACCTTTGCAAGTTTCCAAAATAGAAATCTAGCCGTTAAGCATGAGAAACTAGCCGTTGGGAGGCAAAAGAGAGAGTTATGCTCAAGAAAAAACTAGTCGTTACTGTTGTCAGAACTCCATGTGTCGACACTTGCTCTTCATGTGTCGACACATTAGATCGACACATACTCTTCTTGAGTCGACACAAGTTCAAAATAATCTATTTAGATTCTCTGGAAAAATCATCGACACATTCTCAGTGAAGTCGACACATAAAATCTATGTATCGACACATCAAATGCTCCATCATCTTCTGCATGTTCTGTTGCTTGAAATTCTCAAGAGATGTGTTGATCCATGTGTTGACATTTTGAGTCGACATATAGGGTTCATGTGTCGACACATCATCTGTGCCATTTGGAGTTATGTTTCGTGCCATATGGAGTCGACACATCATCTCATGTGTCGACACCTTGAGTCAACACATCATCAAAAAGTTTGTAGAAAATAGCTGAACTTGTTTCTATTTCCCTTGAATATCCATTCAAACAATTTTTGAGTTTCCAAGACTTGATTTCTGCATTCATCCCACTCAAACTTGGTTCTTCAATGCAATTGGGATTCTTCGATTTGTGTGAGCATCCTTTCAATTGAAAATACACTTAAAGCAAAAATTAGTCCTCAAATTATACTTAACTGTTTTGCTTATCATCAAAATTAATAAGTGGAGTCAACAATCTCCCCCTTTTTGATGATGACAAAACCCTTAAGTATAAATTATTATAAAAATGAAGCTTTAAGAGTAAAGGTCAAGATGCACAATATTGAAAGCATTAAGTATCAAACATTACTTAAAGATATAGTCTTTCAAACATAAGTAATGGAATTGTGAGCTTGTTTCAAAGATAGAGAGTATCAGAACTTTAGTTAGAACATTGAAAAACATGTATCAAGATACTCTTATAATAAAAATTTCAGCATATAACAAAGCTCCCCCTGATTTAATGACTTATAACAAAATTTGTGAGAATCTTTTAAAAAACATTGAAAGAGGGGTTTTGAGAATCAAAATTGACAAAAGGAGCAGCTCTCCCTTTCAAAAATTCAGGTTTTCAAAAATTGAAAGTTTCAAAAATTGAAAGATACTTACTCCCCTTTAGTTTGAAAAAGTAAACACATTTATACTTATACGTACTACTCCCCCTTTTTGTTATCATTAAAAAGGTAGAGAAAAGTGATAAACACAAGAAATGCAACTCCCCCTTTCATTGAATAGTCATTGAAGAAACACAAGATGGAGAAATGTGATAAACATAAGATTTTTCATATATTAATATACCATCAAATTACACAGAAAAGATAAAAAAAATATGTAAGCATGAAGTGAGACTATCTAGTAATACAAAAGTATCTAAAAATACAACAGTAATGTCCTAATCCTCGTCCATCGAGTCATCAGAAGATGAACCGATCTCGATTAGTCCAATATCAGTAAAAGCTCGTGCTCGAGGCCAAAGTGATCTCAGATCTCGAAGTCTGGTCCTGGTCGGTTGAAAAGGGGTACGACATCCACGTCCTCTATGATGAATGTAGGTCCGACCTCTGGCTGAAGCAGTAGAGGTAGAAGCTACGTCCTAAGCAGGAACTGAACTAATTGGACGAATCATCTCACCAACAGTAGGAGTATGATCAAATAAGGGACCTGAATCGGAATGCTGAAAGCCGGGTGTAAAATCCAAGCTCTCGAGATACAGATAAGGTATAAAGAATAGGACTGTCAACAACAGGTGTATCAGCTGATGATACATGTGTATCAAGAATGACAGTATCAATTGAAGAATGTATAGGTGTATGAACAATAGATGTGGGTGTCTGAATAATAGGTGTAGTAATATCAGGAGAGTCGATAGTAGGTAAATCAATGATAGGGCTAAGAATAAGAATCGGAATAGGATCTGAAGTATGAATATCTGATCTGAAAGGAGAGGATGGAACAAGTGAAAAGGATGGATCAACAACTGGACTCGTAGGAACATCATCCGTCACCTCCACTGGCTCTGACGTAAGATCAGCAATATCAAACAGGTCTGAGTCAGTCATCTCATCCGAATCTCCAACAGCAGTGTCTCCAACTCCATCTCCAACAGCAATCTCAGCACCAATACCAAAATCTCTAATGTCATCAGCTGGTGCTGGAGCAGGAATATCCACATATGTTGGAACTGTGTCAGCAGCAGGAGCACTTGTAGAAGCTCTGGATAGGGCTGAGAGAATAGCCGAAATACCATCACTGAGACCTCTGTGGCTCTCTCTCATCTCAACAATGAAAACATCCAGACGCTGTCTCATGATAAAGACATATGTCTATATGCGTCTGACTCTATCCTCCAGAGTGTCTGACATACCATATGTCTCCGTCTGCTCTGGCTGTGGCTGGGCAGAAGATCTGGCTGAGCTGGCTGTGCCGCCATCTCAGGCTGTGTCTCGCTCGGTCTAGCCTCGCTTGATAAAATATACTCCTCCTCTGCAGCGTCCTCATCAACATCAGCTGCATCCTCGGTCTGTCCATATATCCTCCGTGACCACTAGCCTCGGATCAAATGAAAGCGCATACGATGCAATGACTTGATGTCATATACATCGGTGTGGATCAATGACCGATACGGCTCACTCTGGAAACTGACTCCATACTCTCTAAACAATACAGTCAGTCCCATGCCGTATGGTAAGCAAAGTTGCTGACTAGATGCCGCCTCTGTGATCTGATGCATCATCAAAACAGACAAGCATATCGGTGTCCCCTGAATCAATGAGACCATCACGAGCAACTCCCGCTCGACAATGTAATCAAATTGTTCGGTCTTCGGAAGAAGAATCCGGGCAACTATGTGATGAAGCAGTTTCATCTCTACTGAAAGTCTCGAGGCAGGAATGGTGGCTTCCTTTAGTAAGATGTCAGACTCAAAAATACATCGGAGTCCACTAGCTCTGTCCAGCAAACTCTTAACAACGGATCCAGTCATGGGTATATCCCATACCCTGCTCAGTATCTCAACTGAAATAGGAATGTCTCGTCCTCTGATCTGAGCAATTCATCCATCTGCTCCACGGGCGAGTGATCCATAAAACTCTCTCATCAGCCCCGGGAAATGTCTCTCGCTGAGTGAGCAAAAAGATGCCAGGCCAGCATGTCGGATCCAGTCTCCTATCCGAAAATGTTGTTGGTCCAAGAATGAGAAGTCCACTCTGTGTCCTCCTTCTACGGTCTTGGAGCTCATCCGGCTAGAGGGTGCGAACAACTGACGTGCGGGTGGATCTGGAGCCCTAGACTCATGTCTTGCCTTTGTTCTTCTTTCTTCCTCAAGCTGTGACTGACGTGGTCGGCGAACAACTTGTTTGTGAGGTCCCATTGTTGATAAGCAAGGTTTGGGTAGGGATTTGGGTGGAAATGTGAGGTTTTTTGGGGTTTAGGTATTAAAACCTAAGAGGATTTAAAAAAAAAAAATGGCTACACACGATCCAAATCCAAGAAAACTATGGCTAATCAGCAAGAAATAGTAGAATGAATAGTATGGGTACCTTGAAACGAAGTGTCAGCTCGGAGGGAATAGAAATTGGGGGAAAAAATAGTCCGGAAACCCTTAAAATCTCAGTTTCCCGTCGGCCATGTGTCGACTCACGAATGTGTCGACACCTTTTGGAGTCCACACAGATGTGTCGACACATCGACTTAAAAAACCAAAAATTCAGGAATTTCACTAAAAGATCAAAATCAATTGAATCAACAGGTTTGTTGAGTCAAATTATCAAAGATTAATCACAATTCATCAAAAATAAGATTGAAGAATCTGATTTTAGTCAAAATATGAAACGAAGATTTAATCAAATGGATTTATGATCCCGAGTTCACTTCTAATCATACTGAACCGATCTTCCAAGAGAAGTTTAGTTAAAATGTCAGCTAATTGTAGCTTAGTACAAACAAATTCAAGCAAAATATCATTGTTTTCAACATGATCTCTAATAAAGTGATGCCTAATTTCAATGTGCTTGCTCCTAGAGTGTTGAACAGGATTTTTAGTCAAGCAAATAGCACTTGTATTGTCACATTTAATAAGAGTTCTAGCTAACTTGATTCCAAAGTCTTCAAGTTGTTGCTTAATCCATAATATTTGAGCACAACAACTTCCTGCTGTAATATACTCAGCCTCAGCTATGGATAGTGCAACTGAAGTTTGTTTCTTGCTAAACCATGAGATTAAGTTAACCCCAAGAAATTGGCAAGTTTCACTAGTACTCTTTCTATCTAGTCTACAACCAGCAAAATCTGCATCAGAATATCCAATCAATTCAGCAGAAGAATTTCTAGCATACCATAAGCCAATGCCAATAGTACCAGACAGATATTTAAAAATACGTTTAACAGCCATAAGATGTGATTCCTTTGGTTCAGACTGATACCTAGCGCACATGCAAACATTGAACATAATATCTGGTCTACTAGTAGTTAGATACAGCAAAGAGCCTATCATGTCTCTATATAGTTTCTGATCTACAGATTTATCATTTTCATCTTTATCTAATTTACATGAGGGGCTCATAGACGTACCTATTGGCTTAGTAGTCCATCCCAAACTTCTTAATGATTTCTCTTGTATACTTAGCTTGGTTGATGAAGATACCATCTGAAGTTTGCTTGATCTGGAATCCGAGAAAGAAATTGAGTTCTCCCATCATGCTCATCTCGAACTCACCCTGCATAAGCTTAGCAAACTCTTGACAAAGAAATTCATTAGTAGCACCGAAAATGATGTCATCAACATAAACTTGTACTGCCAATAAATCAGCATCTTTCCTTTTCAAAATAAAGTTTTGTCAATATTTCCTCTAGAAAATTTATTTTTAATAAGAAATTTGCTTAACCTTTCATACCATGCTCTAGGTGCTTACTTTAATCCATAAAGTGCTTTATGCAATTTGAAAACATGATCAGGATGTGCATGATTTTCAAATCCTGGTGGTTGCTCAACAAAAACCTTTTTATTTATGAAACCATTTAAGAAAGCACTTTTAACATCCATTTGAAATAATTTGAAATCCATAAAACATGCGAAAGCCAGCAATAGTCTAATTGCTTCAAGTCTAGCAACAGGAGCAAAAGTTTCATCAAAGTCAATCCCTTCCTCCTGATTGTAGCCTTTATCAACTAGCCTAACCTTATTTCTTATGGCAAAACCATTTTCATCTAACTTATTCCTAAATACCCATTTAGTGCCAATGATTGAAATATTAGATGGTCTTTCTACAAGTGTCCAAACATTATTTCTGTCAAATTGTATTAATTCTTCTTGCATAGCATTCATCCAATTAGCACCTTTTTCAGCTTCTTCAAAACATTTAGGTTCTACTTGAGATACAAAAGCTATGTAATCACATTCATTTCTAATAGAAGCTCTAGTTCTTACCCCTTTAGATGGATCACCTAAGATTAATTCCTTAGGATGTCCATGAACATACCTCCACTCCTTGGGTAGATCATGACGCGCTGGAGTGTCATCTTCTTTTACATCCTTATCTTGACTTTCTTCACTTGGTTGAGTTTGATCTTCCAATGTTAATTTCTGAAGCTTGTCAGCACCTGCACAACTATCAGATGTTTCCTCTTTTCTCGAGGATAGGTTAGAACATTCTTCAAACACTACATGTATTGACTCTTCTACAACTAAAGTTCGTTTGTTGAATACTCTGTATGCCCTGCTCGATATAGAGTATCCTAAGAAGGGGATACTTGTCATCGAACTTTCCTAAAAGATCTTTTTCATTGTTCAAAATAAAATATTTACAACCAAAAACTTGAAAATATTTCAAAGTTGGTTTTCTTTGGTTCCAAAGCTCATATGGTGTTTTCTTTAAAATATGGCGTATTAAAACTCGATTTAAAACATAACAGGCTGTATTTATAGCTTCAGCCCAAAAATATCTTGGCAAATTATTTTCGCATAGCATAGTGCGTGCCATTTCTTCTAAAGTACGATTTTTTTTTTCTACTACTCTATTCTGCTGAGGTGTCCTAGGTGCAGAGAAATTGTGTTATATTCCTTTTTCATTACAAAAATTTTCGAAATCTTGATTTTCAAATTCTGTTCCATGATCACTGCGGATACACATAATAGAAACACCTTTTTCGTTGGAAACTTTTTTATAAAACTTTATAAATACTGAAAACGATTCATCTTTTTGAGCTAAGAAGAAAATCCAAGTAAATCTCGAAAAATCGTCCACAATAACTAATCCATATCTCTTGCCTCATAGACTTGATGTTCTAATTGGTCCAAAGAGATTCATATAGAGTAGTTCAAGTGGTCTACTAGTAGTTACAAATCCTTTTGGTTTAAAAGAAGTTCTAACTTGTTTTCCAAATTGACAAGCTTGACAAATTCTATCTTTTTCAAAACTTATTTCAGGTAAATCTCTAACTAAATTCTTTTTGCAAAGTTTTGAAATAAGGTACATACTAGCATGCCATAACTAACTAGTCTCTTCTTTAGTTGAATTCATTGCAACAAGGCATTCTCCATTAGGTAAAGATAGATCATCAAGATCTACAAGATAGATATTTCTATGCCTTTTTCCAATGAATTGCACTCCATTTAGATTAGGACTAGAAATCATGCAATATGATGATTTGAAAATTACTTGAAAACCTTTATCGCAAAACTGACTAATACTTAATAGATTATGCTTTAGACCATCTACTAGAAGTACATTACTAATACTATTGAAGGAGTTATGTGAACCTTACAAATTCCAATGATTTTACATTTACTATTATCACCGAAGGTCACACTACCTCCATTCAAAGCTTCAAGAGAAGTGAATTGCTTTACATCTCCAGTCATGTGCCTTGAGCAACCACTGTCAAGATACCAAACACGTTTGTTCTCCTTGGTTGCAAGACACACCTGTAATAAATTCAAGCTTTGACTTTAGGTACCCAAGCTAACTTGGGTTCTTTAGGGTTAGCATCTAAGATGGTTCCTTTTGGAACCCAAACTTTACCAGAAGACATAATTTTTTTAAAATTGCATTGGTATGATTTATAACCTAACTTCTTGCAAGTAAAACAAGTAATGCTGGATGATGCAGGCACAAAAAAGTTTTTAAAATACTTTTATTATTTTTGGGGTTTGTATCCTAAGCCTGCTTTGTTAAAAATAGCTTTTTGGTTGTTTAAAAGTAAATTCAGTTTTTCAGAACTATAAGTGAACTTATCAACAAAAGGTTTGATTTTTTCAAGTTCATTTTTGTATTTTTCATTTTTAAGTTCTAAATCCTTGTTTTTCTTTAAGAGATCATTATTAGAAATAACATGTTTTGGTCTTTTAAGAACTTCATTTTCCATAGTTAAGGCATTATTTTTCTTTTCCAAAACATCTAGCTTAATTTTCAAAGAACTAACATCATTAAGCAAAGAATTGTTTTCCACTGAAAAACTATTAGCATGCTTTTTCAGTTTTCTATTTTCAGATAAAACTACTTTATAATCATGCATTAATTCTTCAAATGCACTTCTTAGTTCATCAAAAGTAAAATCTAATTCAGAATCGGAACATACCTCTTTATTGTCCTGAAGTGCCATGAAGCAGAGATTTGCCGTTTCAGTCTGCTCTTCTTCTGAACTGGAGTTCTCACTGTCACTCCAAGTAGCCATCATTGCTTTCTTCCTCAATTTCTTTCTTAATTTCTTAAGGAGAGGACAATCAAATTTATAATGTCCCGGCTTCTTGCACTCGAAGCATATAGGTACTTCCTTCTCCTTTTCTTTTTCTTTCTCCTTTTCTTTTTCCTTTCCCTTTTCTTTGGATTGAAACTTCTTTTTATAGGGAAACTTCTTCCTCTTCATAAATATTCTAAATTTCCGGACAAGGAGGCCTTCTTCACCTTCCTCTTCTTCATCATCATCGGACTCTTCAATCGAGGATTCTTCTTGAATATTTGATTTAAAGGCGATCCCCTTATTCTTTTTATCCAGGTCCATTGATTTCTGTTTCAAGTTGAGCTCATAGGTCATGAGTGAACCTACTAGCTGCTCAAGTGGAAGCTTTTCTACATCTTTTGCCTCTTGAATTGCAGTCACTTTCGGATCCCATGATGTCGGTAGTGACCTAAGAATTTTGTTCACAAGATCAGCATTAGATATGACTTTACCAAGACTCCTCATAGCATTTATAATGTTTGTAAAACGTGTATACATATCAGTAATAGATTCATTTGGTTCCATCCGGAACATCTCATATGTGTGCACTAACATATTTATCTTGGTGTTCTTCACTTGATCGGTACCCTCACGAGTAACCTCAAGTGTGTCCCATATTTCTTTGACGGACGTGCATGTAGATATCTTATTGAACTCACTAGGATCTAATGCACAATACAAGAGATTCATTGCCTTAGTATTGATCTCGGATTGTTTAATGTCATTTTCATCCCAATCCTCTTCAAGTTTTGGAATGGAAACACCATTAACCACCACCGAAGGAACATGAGGACTTTTATCTACTACTTTCCAAAAGTTATAGTCTATAGAATGCATATAAATTCATATCCTAGTTTTTTAATAAGTATAATTTGCACCATTGAAAAACGGAGGTCTATTCGAGGCTTGTCACTCGACTACACTAATACCAATTGGGGTTGCCATAGATCTTTACTCAATGCGGTAAAGCCTATAAATTGAGAACTTGACTCTGATACCACTTGTTGCCCAGATAGCAACCCAAGAGGGAGGGTGAATTGGGTCTCTAAAAATTATTTAAGACTAAGCTTGATAAACAAGTAGCAATTCAATCAATACAAGGTACTACAATTTAAATGTAAAGCTTTAATGTAAAAGTGCAGCCGAAATTAAAGGCAATGAGAGAATTAAAAAGAGCTAGGAGGAAGAGACAAGTAATCACAAACTCAACAATATATAGTGGTTCGATGCCAATAATGCACCTATATCCACTCCCCAAGATTCTCTTGGGAATTCACTATAATCTCCTTAATTACAGTTGATTAGTTTTTCGGGCTCACTAATCAAAACCCAATTTGTTTTATAAGGCTCACAAGTCACAACCTCCCTTGGTTTTGCGGGCTAACCAAGAACCTAATTGATTTTCACAAGGCTAACCAATAACCTCCCTTGGTTTTCCGGGCTAACCAAGAACCTTAGTAGTTTTGCGGGCTAACCACCAATCTAAATAGTTTTTACAAGGCTAACCAATAACCTCCCTTGGTTTTGCAAAGGCTAACTAAGAACCCTTTATAATATATGAAGTATAAACAGAAGGAACCAATGTAAGCTTTCAAAGTAAAAGCAAATAAAACAATGTAGCTTGAAGTAGAGTTGATTTGCTCTTGATGAAGCCTTTTGAATGCCCAAGAAGGAATGATCTTCAATGCACTTGGTAGCTTTGAATGCTTGGAAGGCTTCTCTTTGGCTTGAGAGTGGTTGAGCTTTGAATGAATTGGAGTTAAGGCTCTTCTTTCTTCTTTTTTTCTTCAAACTCTCTTTTATATTCAATGCAAGTGCTTAGCTCTCCTTTTGAATTGATTTAGAGCCATTTAAATACCTTTGCAAGTCCCCAAAACAGAAATTTAGCCGTTAAGCACGAGAAACTAGCCGTTGAGAGGCAAAAGAGAGAGTTCTGCTCAAGAAAAAACTAGTCGTTGCTGTTGTCAGAACTCCATATGTCGACACTTGCTCTTCATATGTCGACACATTAGGTCGACACATACTCTTCTTGAGTCGATACAAGTTCAAAATAATCCATTCAGATTCTCTGAAAAAATCATCTATGTCGACACATTCTCAGTGGAGTCGACACATAAAATCCATGTGTCGACACATCAAATGCTCCATCATCTTCTACATTTTCTGCTGCTTGAAATTCTCAGGCGATGTGTTGATCTATGTGTTGACACTTTTAGTCGACACATAGGGTTCAAGTGTCGACACATCATCTGTGCCATTTGGAGTTATGTTTTGTGCCATCTGGAGTCAACACACCATCTTCATGTGTCGACACATCATCTCATGTGTCGATACTTTGAGTCGACACATCACCAAAAAGTTTGCAGAAAATGACTGAACTTATTTCTAATTTTCTTGAACATCCATTCAAACAATTTTTGAGTTTCCAAGACTTGATTTCTGTATTCATCCCACTCAAACTTGGTTCTTCAATACAATTGGGCTTCTTCGATTTATGTGAGCATCCTTTCAATTGAAAATACATTTAAAGCAAAAATTAGTCCTCAAATTATACTTAACTGTTTTGCTTATCATCAAAATCAATAAGTGGAGTCAACAAGAGTACTTTTTCAGATAGAAGAAGAAGAAGAAGAAGAAGAAGAAGAAGAAAAAGAAGAAGAAGAAGAAGAAGAAGAAGAAGAAGAAGCTAGTTTTTATATTTTTCCGAGGTTGATTTCTGCAACAGAACTCTCAGAGCAGATTTTAGCACGAGGGAGATTCTTCTTCAACCTTTATTGATTTCTTGGATAAAAACCAAAGCATGTTTCAGAAACTAGAGCATGTTTCAAAATGTTTCAGACTGAAACATTTCCATAAATCCAAGCAAGATGGCTGGTAAAATGAGGCTGGAGGGAATGGACTAGATGAATATTTCAAATAAAAGCTGAATCCTATTTAATGCCAGTCACGCTCAAATTAAAACCTGTTATATCCCTCCCGTCATGCCATATCCCGTCCCATCCGTCATGCCACACGGTGCCAGCATGGACCAATAGCCGCGTGCGGCGCGGGCCACGCTGGATTTGCTGCAGCGCATACGGTGCACAAAGAATTACTCATTACTCATTACCCTTTCTACTTAAGGAAAAGTCTTTCTGCACTGCGTGCGGTGCAGAAAATCCAGCGTGGCCTGCACTATGCTTTTTTATTGGTCCAAATATACCCATTGTAGCATGACGGGATGGGAGCTGAGCATGACTAGCATTAATTATCATTCAACTTTTATTTGAAATTTTTGTTCAGACCAAAATACCCTTCCCTCCAGTCCCTTTTCTGCAAGGGTGTCGTAGGTTTTGAACTAGAGTGTCGTAGCTTTTGAACTAGGGTGTCGTAATACTGTTTCAGGATTTAATTTATATTTTTCTGCAGGGGTGTCGTAGGTTTTGAACTAGGGTGTCGTAGCTTTTGAACTAGGATGTCGTAATACTGTTTCAGATTTTAATTTATATTTTTCTGCAGGGATGTCGTAGCTTTTGAACTAGGATATCGTAATACTGTTTTAGGTTTTAATTTATATTTTTCTGCAGGGGTGTCGTAGATTTTGAACTAGGGTGTCGTAGCTTTTGAACTAGGATGTCATAATATTGTTTCAGGTTTTAATCTATATTTTTCTGCAAGGGTGTCGTAGGTTTTGAACTAGGATGTCGTAATACTGTTTCTGGTCATTTTTGAACCAAGGTGTCGTAGGTTTTGAACTAGGGTGTCGTAAGTTTTGAACTAGGGTATCGTAATACTATTTCAAGGCATTTTTGAACCAGGGTGTTGTAGTTTTTGAACTAGGATGTCGTAGGTTTTGAACTAAGGTGTCGTAATACTGTTTCAAGTCATTTTTTGAACCAGGATGTTGTAGATTTTGAATTGGGATGTCGTAGGTTTTGAACTAGGATGTCGTAATACTATTTCAAGTCATTTTTTGAATCAGGATGTTGTAGATTTTGAATTAGGATTTCGTAATTTTTGAACTAGGATGTCGTAAGGGTATTTTGGTCTGGACAAAAAATTTAATTAATGCCAGTCATCTCAGCTTTTATTTCATCATATTACAGCAAATATTTTTGGACCAATAAAAATATGCGGTATAGGCCATGCTGGATTTGCTGCATCGCACGGTGCACAAAGAATTACTCTCTACTTAAAAACGGCTACAAAGTAAGCCCAGGCAGCCCAAGTCTCGATTCGGCTTGGTTCATCCATTCGATCAACCGATCGGGTTTCACGAAGAAACCAAACACCGGCTCGATCCGGTCCGAAGTCTTAGCCCCAGCGGGCCGAACTGGTCGGCAAATATAAAAAAGGCAGTGGACCACGTCCACCCGCTCCAGCAGCCCTAGCCGCGCCCGATCCATTCATGCTGTCGCCTCTCCCGCTCCTCCTCGGACTCAGCCCGTCGGCTCTCCCGCTCCTCCTCGGACTCAGCCCGTGCGCCGCTCTCCTCGCCGGAGCAGAGCGAGTTCCGCCACCCTCCCTCGCCACCGCCGTCCTCCAACCCCTCGTTCTGTGCTTGAGGTGAGATCCCTTCTAGATATCGAGCCACGAGCTTTCTTTTTTTGCGCCCCTTTGCCAGAGAGGAGCGAGAGAGCGAGGGAGACTGAGAATGAGAGAGAGGAGAAGCTGGCGCGTGGCTCTATAAATACGTCTTCTCAGCTTCGTTTTTTTACCTTCTCGGTTTCGTTTTTTTTCTTCTCGGCCTCTTGGCGTCGTAGGAGATCTCGCTGCCGGCTCTCGATCTCCTCGTCGGAGGGACATCGATGGCGATGGCGAGCTCCGGCCCCGCGTATCTCGAGAGGCTGTATACCGCTGGTACCCACGCCAGAATCAGCGGATCCTCCAAATCCTCGTCCACCGATGCGATCTCCAAGTTCTAGAATGATGTCGCCATCTTGCTCTACCGGTTTGACCAGCAACGATTTCTTTGCTTTCTTTTTGTGCCAATGATTTCTCCTTGCTCTGTTTTTTATTTTTCTTTCGCCGAGATGGAACGGTTCATATATCTGATGCCAACGCTCTACGTCTATAGATTCTGTATTTGTTTCCCAAGAATTTGTGTGTGTATGTGGTGGTGGTGGGTTGGGGTGGTGGTTTAAAGGTGGTACGCTTATGATTGGATTCTTCCAAACAAGGAAAATGCACTGCAACATGCAGGAAGCCTACTAAGCCCAACGATCTTATACTGCTTATCTGTAGGAAACCCATTTAGTCCATTCAATCTGATAAACCGAACCAAATCAATTTTTTCGGGTCAGTTTGAACTGGTTTTCATAGATAGTCAGTTTGGTTTCAGTTTTAGGAAACCAATTCAAGTTAATTTGGTTTCAAAAATACCCCTACACTGACCTGACCGAACTGTGCACGCATCTATCCTCCCATTGTCGGTTCCCAAGGAAGCTTGCATCTTTATCATTGTTTTTGTTTCTATTTGTTTAAAGTATGATTTTATGTGAGATATAGTGAATGTGATCTTTATTGATAGATTATATTCCTCCAAGCCCTATCTAGGGTTTAGGTTTCCACTTATCTGAAGAATTTGCTTATGCTTCCTGGATTTTTGTTGCTAACGTGTATTGATGTATCAGGTCTGATTATGGTCCTCTCTCGGCTCTCACAGCTTGGGGCCCGGTTCTTGAAAGAGTCTGGCATAGGTATCATTATTTTATTTCTTGCTCAATTTATTTATGTCTTTCTTTTATATATCATCAGTTTTGGATTTCCACCTCGTAGTATTCCCAAATATGAATGGAGAAGGATATTTAGTGGTAATCTCAGTATGGGGGGTTCATATAACAATGATTTAAGTGTTGCTGAATTTGCATAGTTTGTGCTGGATGTCATGTTGTGCTGATTATTGGCGCACTGTGGGCATGCAGCCAGTTTCATAGGCACGGCGTGATGCACATATTTGGAGGCTGAAATGGTATCCTATACTCAAAGATGACCTTGTAGTAACTTGCTAGAGAGATATTGCTAGACTGCCAAAGCAACAGGGTTGGCAATGAATCAAAAATTTATACATGTACGTATGCTGATTATTGTGCCAAGTATTGTTTAGGATTATGACATAGAATTGCACCTTAGTGACATATAAGCATTAAAAAGATGCATCAAATGAGCAGTAGTCATTAACCAAAAAGACATAATGTACATCTGGGACTCCCCTAGGAGGATTTTCATCTCCTGGGAGCTCTTATCCTGTTCGTGCTTAAAGGTCAACTTTGATGGCAATGTATCGGATGGAAGAGGCGGAGCAGGGTTTGTTCTTCATGGCCTTGAGACTCGATTTATAGTGGCTGGCGGTGTTCGCCTGATGGAAACCTCTATCCTGGGAGTTGATGAGTTGAGGACGGCTTGGGAGGGGATCTGTTTTGTTACTTTGATCCTTCGAGCTGATTGGTTGCTTGTTGGGGGTGATTCTGCCACAGTTGTGGCATGGTTGCTGGGTGCACGGACTGTGGTGGGGTTAGTCACCCCCCATTGTGCGCGATATCCATTTTTTGCTATATGGGTGTGTTGTTTTTGACATCAAGCATATCTACTACGAGGCAAACAGTGTTACTAACTGGGTCGCCTCCTTTGTTGCGCATCATTCTGGTGCATCTTTTTGGGATGATTTATCTTTTTTGCCAATGTCTTTCAAGGACATCTTTCTTATGATCTTTTGGGTTGTATTCATACTTCTTGTATATAAAACCTCTGTCTAACCAAAAAAAAAAAAAAAGACTTAATGAGAAGTTATTCCTTAGCTGTGTGACTCGATTCTAGTTATATTATCCATATTATAGTTTTGTATAGGTATAATACAAGTAGACCAAAGTAACTTTAGTTTTAATATAGTGAGATTACAATTATACTATAGATATGCTGCAATGATGCTGTAATTGTAATATAAATATGTAGTTTTTATACTAAAGTTATGGCAGCTTTATATTATACATATATGCTATATTTACTAAATGGTTGCATTAATCTATGTTTACCAAGTTCTATTAGATCGATATTATAGTTATAGGTTATATTTGTAATATGGTTTTATTGTTCTATGGTTACAATTAACTGCAATTTTAATATAAATATACTCTAGTTATAATGTGGTAAACCATAGTTATACTATAATTATAGTGAAGTTAAATCATTGTTGTACCACACATATGTTACTTCTATAGCATAACTAATGGCTTGTATGGTAATCGTGAGATACTTATATCACAACTATACTATAATTACGCTATTCTGGCATTATAGTTATAACAAAGTTATTATACAACTTATACTATAGCTTAATATTAGTTACATCATATTTATGGTTGTTTCCATGAGCTTGATGCTCTTCGATGTTGGGAACAAACCACCTCCTTCACATGTAAAATAATTGTAGAAGACAAAATAAAGGGTTTGTATGTCTTTTTGTTTGGTTTTTGCTAGTACGGGGCCATGTTGACAATGCCCAGTATTTGGGAACCTTGGGTGCAAAACAATGCTCTATGCCCACATCACTCTCGCATGGTATGTGATTTGCAATATGGACTGACATGGTATATGCTTTACAATATGGACTAACATGTATTGGCACTTAGATCTTTAATTTAGAGTTGTCATGAGAGAGGCTGAAATAAGGTAAAGAGCGAAGAAATTTTTCTGCACCTTTTTTAAAATCTTGATGTCATGTCCTAGTTCCCCAATTTTCATATCTCATGATGAGGATATTGCAAGGCAAATAACTTGATGTGATTCCAAAAAAATTAAGGTTGTGTTTGGTGCGTCGCCAGGCAATCCTGAATTACTAGTAATGTTGATGACCGTGTTTGGTACACACGGATAATGTTGCAGTAAAATGACTGGAATTTTTAGTTGACCTGTTTAGTATGACAATCAAATTATTGGTAATGTCAAATCAAATTTTTAAAATATCCCTAAGTCAAGTCTATTAAATATTCATATAGTCATCAGAAAATATCAATTACATGATTTGTATCATTACATAAAATAATTACATGACGGGATGTACCCGCTTTCTTTCATTGTCTTGTTCCACCCTACGGAGCCTCGAGGATTGGATGCACCTGCGCCTCCTGCCCCTCGCCACATTAATCTTCGCCCCACCTGCTCCTTCGCGACCCCCCTCCACCCACCCCCTTCCCTTTACAGGTTACTGAGCAAGAATAGGAGAAAAAAAGGAACATGAGAGACGACTTACCGGCCACATAAAAGAGATCGTTGGCAATGACTAAAACGGCAGCGAGAATAACTGGTATGAAAGGCAAAATCTCCTATGGCTAGGGTTTGTTGGGTGAGGAAAGAAGAAAGGATATCTTAGAGGGTTTATATGAGATTTTTTTATGGCTAATTTAATCTAAAATTTTAATTGTAAGATTAGCAAAGAGGTGGTAATCTAAATAACCACCCCTTTCTAAGACTATCCAGATTATCTCCTTGGCAATCTGGATTACCATCCAAAAAATCTTACCAAACATAATAATGTGATCGGGCCCTTTTAAATTGCTAGCAATTTGAATAGTTTGCTAGCTACCAAACACCCCCCAAGGTGTAAATTTTCTTTGTTAAATTTATTTTAATTCATGGAGTTGCTTTATTTATAATATTTTCTTGCATTAAAAGGTCTTTTAGGACTAATAATGTAGTTTGGAATTCAATTCTCAGAATTAACTATTTAGTTGCCATTTCTTAAGCATAAGTTGATGTGTACTTGTATGGTTTTAGGCAAGGTTCGTTGAACAAATGTTGGAGGGCATATTGGCCAATAATCGGTTCGACATACTGCAGGTTTGTACCATGTCAACTTGGGGCGTACAAAAAGGGAGAGCCGGAGAGGGAGGAGAGAGAGGAAAAAGAGAGAGAGAAGGTGGCGGAGGGAGAGGGAGGGAGGGAGGGGAGAGAGGGAGAGGAGGGAGGGAGAGGTTGAGAGATAGGGAGAGGGCCGAGAGGCCGTCATCATCAAGGGCAAGAGATAGAGGCCGGGAGAGAGGGAGGGGACATTGTTGAGAGAGAGAGAGAGAGAGAGAGAGAGAGAGAGAGAGAGAGAGACTTACATAGGGCCTGTGGCCCATGTTGGTAGGGGTGGTGGTGTCGTTCGGTGTCATCGCGTCAAGCACTAGAGATAGAGGCATGGGGTTTTAAGTAAGAGGGAGGGGCGAAGCCGCGAGTGAAGCACTATAACTGGGTGTCAATCACTGCCTAGCATGCAAGTTGTGCAATGCCAATACAAAAAAATTCAAAAAATGACCCAATGCCTTTTTTTTATTAAAAAGGTTTATGAGGACAGAATCCATACTTCCATGTTGCTTGTTTTGATTGCTGGTATTAGCTTGTCGTTCACTGTCACTTGAATGTTGGTTGAGAAAATTCGGGAATATATCAATGAAGAGCTTGGCAGAGAAAACTGTTATGGACTGCATTAACTAGAGCACTGTTGTGGATGTTAAAATAGTCATAGTAAATCACTTGTGACATATTATTGCATCAAAGTAGTCAATTTGAGGAATTCTTGTGACAACATCAAGTGCCTTAACTCTATAAATAGCTTCCAGGTGGAGTTGGGTTTTGAAATAACTAATTGAATGGATTAGGTTCTAATGATGACAAGATTCTCTGATTTTGACAATTGTATGCTTTAAAGGACTCAAAAGTAACTAAATATCATCCCTATCTTTTTTTTCTTTTCCTTTTATTTTGCCATCATGGAACTCCTAGAATTGGACACAAGCTAAAAGTTTTATGGCCTTTTAAGACATCTAGATGTTAATTATATTTGATGAAGGTGCAAGATCACCCATTAGTAATGCTAAATTCTATTTTGACAACTTCCTGATTATGAATTGATCTAATTAGTCTGGACGAGGACCAAAAATTATCTCTCTCTCTCTCTGAACATGGGGTCAAGTACAGAAGTCAATGCAATAAAATTTTAGAATACCTTTATTGTTAGAAAATCTAGGATTCGTTTGATCAGCTCAGTGGTGCATGTTTACTTGATATCCATTGCGGCCCAATTTGCATAGCGGTTAAATGTTTGGGAGTTGTCATTCCATGATCTATGGTTTATCATGAATTTAAAATGGAAAATAAAATCTTATCTGTCGTCAAATATCCTTCTCTTTTCCTGTAGTTCTCATTTGTTTTCTTCTTGATCAATCTCTCCTCTCAAATCTCCTGTTTCTCTTCTTTCATTTTAAACTAAATTTAGTTAGTATTGTTTTTAGCAATCATGCCCTCATTAGATGGTATCGATTTCATTTGTGGTTGACTGCCAAATGAATAAAAATCATGGGCTCTTCAGGAATGGAGAGCTTTAAAAATTTAATTAGCACTAGGACCATGTTGATTTGAGAAGGCAAGATTGTCCCTGATTATGCTATATTCTTTTCTGGACTTATTTTTCAAAGTCCCATTGGTCCCTGATTGTTGAACATGACCATTGCATATCTGATTGCAGAAGAACCAATAATGATGTAGCTGGTGATTGAATTAAATTTCTGAAGATTCTCAGTGTGTCAATTTTTACCTAGGTTCATCAGATGAAGATCCGGCACGCAATGAAGATAGTTTGGTGAGAAATATTAACAAATATAATAATCTCTAAGTAGCGATTTTATCGATGACAATTCAACTGTTGATCCATGTAAGGCAAAACCTTTACAAGATTCAAACTTAGTCCATGATAGAAGCTTCCGATGCAAGATTGGCTTTTGATCATGATTGCTACTCCATTCTAGGTTACTGCAGAAAACTTACCAAACTGATGTCTATGTTTTTTTGATGATATTTTGTTGCTGTAAAGGAATGTTTATCTTATTTGCTACTCTTTTGAAAAGCCCTCAATCTGTATCCTATTGAGACTACATTTTTGATATGCTTTCTTTTCCTTTTGTCAATCTACTGCATGATATTTATTTTACTGCATGATATTAATTAAATAACTGTTTTCTTTACTACAAGTATGCGTGTTGCTTCCTGAAGTCAATTTTCTTACTGGTTTAGGTTGATACTAGCTAGCTCCTGTTTGGCAGGTCAGTTTTGTGTAACTAGAAGAAGATGTGTAAAAGGGCCTTCCAGTC
Organism: Areca catechu; assembly: GCA_021397845.1. NCBI lineage: Eukaryota > Viridiplantae > Streptophyta > Magnoliopsida > Arecales > Arecaceae > Areca > Areca catechu. The sequence goes on from CM038040.1 coordinate 21,874,694, forward strand.
ATTACTTATATCCCATGGTTAGTTTTATTTTCTAAAACTAATATGCATTATGTGTTATATAACCAAATCTGTCACAATTTTGATTACTAGAATGCATGCAGATTTTATCCTTCTTCTCCACGTCCTCATCATTGTTGTTTTTTGGGGAATATCATTTTTAAGGGTAAAATTAAAGTGGGATTTACCAGTGTCCAGGAAAAATCTTATGCATATATTTTAAAGTTTTGCGAGATGGTTAAATTGTGGATTTCTGTAACAGCTTGAGGTTTGCAGTTTTGTCATTTTCGCCTTACCTCATCATTGAGTTTCTATTTTATTTTATTTTCTTCTGGTTTAGTTTTTATAGTTATAATTACAGGAAAATCACTTATTTTCTTTGACTTCTTGTTCTTATCGAAAAAAAAAAAAAAACTTATGTACATATGCTATGATTGCCATGATATTATATATATGTATAAAAGAATCAAATTATCATCAGCTTCTTTATCGTGATAATATGTTGAGAGTTTTTTGATGTCCCTATGTCTAAGAGGAGATGAATCATGATGTTTTATGACTACTGACTTCTCTTTTTCAGAGAAGTCTTCCCTTTTCTACAGCAGCTGGTGGTGAAACTCATGAGGAAAACAGTGAACAAAAAGAAAAGTAAGTTCCTGATAATTTAGTTTCATACTAAGTGATCTTATGACAGCCCATGTATTTTACGAGGTTTTAAATTTCATGATGTACATGTAATCCATGTTTTGACATTCAATTTTCTACTTATGTACATTGTATAGTCAATTCTTTATAAGGTATTGACCCATGTGTACTTTAAGTTTTCTTGTTTGTTAGTGTTGAAATCAAGTTGCTTTCTTCCTGTTGTGTTTGTTTATTTATTCCTTTTGATGATAATGTATTTTTTATAGTGCAAATACCTTTTCAGACAATATATTACTGTCTTTGCAAATACCTTTTCAGACATTATATTACTGTCTTCAAAGGCATCAAATATTTGACAGACTATAGCCTTTTCAAGGCATCTAGGGTGTATTTGGATGTACCGGATCCTTAACATGTTCCAATGTTATGCCTTTTTCTTTTAGAGAAAAAGGATATAATTATCAACAATTTGGTCCTTGGGGTTGATTTTGAGCTGTAAAAAAAGTTATGAGAACCATGGAGTTGGAACTTTCTAATACCAGTGGAGTTTTTGACTCATGCTATTCTGCATTTATCTACTTGTGTTTCTCTGTTTTAACATTTCCTTTAAACAACCACATTCCTTTTCCAAAAGGATATCAGTCATGAATAAAATATTTTGTACAATATAAATTAAAGCATCATGATTTGAAAGTACAGGATCTCCAACCACAACTTTCACTGTTGATTGTAGGTGTATCTTTTGCAGATAGTCTGGCTTCATCGCCCATTTTAGTATGCATACATTCTTGACTGAAATTTCTAAGCATTATTGAGTTTATTGTTCGTTCAAGCTTTTGGGCTAAATATATCTATCATTTCTCTTTCATTAGATGCAGCTCATAAACCTTTGCCAAGCATTGAATAATGCCTCATATTTGATAAATGCGTTTATTCCTATATCCAATTTCTTTTGGCCATAAATCCACTAATCTGTCTATTTTTTTCTTATTTATTTATTTATTCAAGTTTGAATGTTGAAACAAAATGTTTTTTTTTGGTACTTCTATTCTTTTAGAATGCTCAGACTTTCTGCAACAAAGTCAAGAAGCACTTTCATCATAATTGTTTTTGGTAAACTGTGCAGGATAACTGTGACGTTTGTGGATAAAGATGGTGAGGAAAAGGTCATCCAGGTTCCTATTGGAATGTCAATGTTAGAAGCTGCCCATGAAAATGACATAGAACTTGAAGGTTTTTTCTTGTGATCACTAGGCAATATATAAGATTTTTATAATGATTTGTTTATATGTAAGGTGAATTTATTCGGCCTTTTCTGCAGTCAACAGTTATTGATTTGCTGAAGTACCTTTGAATAGTCATGTACTTGATCATATCCAATAATCAAATGCTAAATATACAATTTTGATGAGAGTTATGTGAATCATGAACCTTTTATCTATGAGCGTTTGGATGAGAAATTGTTGCATATGGCATACCTTTATTTAAGGTTCATTATTCAATTTCAGTTACCCTATATTTCTGATGTGGCCTCAGGAGCATGTGAGGGCTCGCTAGCTTGTTCTACCTGCCATGTGATTGTGATGGTATGTTCTTGGTTACTCCAAGAGTTTATATATATATATATATATATATATATATTGCTAGACTGGGCTATATTCAAGTAGATCTCTCTACTCATATCTTGTCTGATCTAGATTGGATGATGGGAGTCCCATATCAATAATCCAAGCTGATGAATATGATTCACTTTATCTAGATTGCTTTTATTTCCAAAAATCATGTGATTCGGAGACACCTAATCTATGCATCAGGAAGTCCAAATGTGGACAATCTAAATAATACTAAATTATATATGTTATTTTTTGCATTTGATGCATAGGCTTGGGATTTTTGAATACATGATTTTTGGTATGCATGTAGTTTAAAAATAGTAGATCATATCCAATGGTGCAGATCATTGATGTGAGACCTCCATTGTCCAATGTAAACTTGATCGGATTTTAGTGCAGTTTCACTCGAGTATAGCCAAGTCTCTCTCTCTTTCTCTAACTGGGAAGCTCTCAGGATATGGAATACTACAACAAATTAGAAGATCCAGCAGATGAAGAAAATGACATGCTAGATCTAGCATTTGGGCTTACCGAAACGTATGTGAATCTTCCTGTGAAAAGCTTAAATATTCTCCATATTTTATTTGGAATAAGTTGTGAAACCACTTTTGCAGGTCTCGCCTTGGTTGCCAAGTGATTGCAAAGCCTGAGCTTGACGGAATACGCTTAGCGCTACCAGCAGCTACCCGAAATTTTGCTGTTGATGGTTTTGTACCAAAACCACACTGAATGCGTTTACATACTTTTCGAGTGTAAAGATTTTGCATTCAAACCACAGTTTTGCAGTTTGTGCTGCCCAGACAATTTTGATCTTTAACATCCAACATCAGCAAAATCAGACATGCCATTGTTGTACAATAATCGTTCAACATTTCAAATAGTTTATTGAGCTTTGCGGGCTCTTTTTTCGAGATAGGACTTTTTTCGTAGAACTTTTATCGTCGGATGAGGTCCTAACTTAAAATCTTCTCTTACACTGCAATCACTTGGGTATAATTTTCAGTCAACTTGAAGCATCTTTTTTCCCTGTTATTGACTGAATTTCCCCTTAAAACAAAAAACTGGTGCTTTAAATCTCTTGAAACCTTAAGCTTCTCATTTGGGTTTGATAATTTAGGCTGCGAAACAGTCATTGTCGATATATTTTTATGTGCTGTGAGCCTGTGGAAAGTGATTGGATATTGTGCTTTCCCCCCTTGCTCTTGTTGTAGGTGCACTGATTCGTTCTTGGAAGCAAGTTCTCCAACCATTTGGCTTGTTAATAAAGGCCATTGGCTGACTATAAAAATTTTGAAAATTGGAAATTTTCCTGAATGATAACTGACTTATGATGGCTCGTAAATACTGTTTGCATCTGAGTGGTTAAAACAGTTGCTTACCCATAATAAAATGGAAGACATACTTAACAGTACCATGCTGGAACCGGTCCTTTGCTGCTTGCAAGGACCTCAACCTCGCTTGAGCTCAACTCATGTTATTTGTTCTGGTCCATCCCATTCTAGATGTATCAAGGTTTGGCTCTTTTTGCCTTTCTAGTTTTAGGTCAAGGTTGTTTAAGTTGCTTTTGTTTATATGATTTTGCCTAGGAATTTTAATATAGGCAACTTGGTAGAATATTGGCTTTTCCAAAAGTTGTCGATAAACTGAAATGGATATACGAGAACAATCCAAAGCTGAGTAAACAAGAGACTTATAAACTTGGAACATCTGGACCTTCCACAGTCCTTTGTCAGTTCTGAAACTTAGGTTCAATCTGGCTTGCAGCTCTGCACTTTGAACGAAGTGGCCTATATATCTAGACTGGGCCATGTTTGGCCGTGCTCCTTTCTTTTGGGGTGGGGGGAAAAGATAATCATTGTTGTATTTGGCATCATATGGTGCGCTTCTTTTTTTGGTAATTCTATTAACACCTGAAAATTTCAGTGAAGCATTTTGCGTCTAATTAATTATAACATTGTAAGACATGGGAAGGATTGGCCGAGATATTTCATTGAAACCACCGTTGGATGGTGTAGTTGGTTGTAAGATTTTTTTCATAACTAGCTGACAGGGGTTCGAGTTTAGGTTTGGATATATTTCGACGAGAAAGTCCGGGAATAAAATAAAAAATAAAAAAATAGTCCGAGAATAAAATCAAAAAAAAATTTAATAAAATAATCATGGAGCTCCTGTTGGCTGGTGGTAATGAAAAAGTTAGGGATATATATAATAAATCCTGTTCACTCGGCTGATATCAGTGGTAGTCAGGTTGACGTACTTATCTTCGGGTGGGAAACGGCTGCGGAAAAATTAATATGCGCCGTATATCGAATATTTTCTGGCTGTGGGGTTGGAGGACCGTCTGGGGATAGCCATGTCCGGGTCTAACTCCTCCCCCCCTTCCCTTTTTTTCTACCAAAAAAAAAAAAAAATCCATTGAAGAGAACTGTAGTTGCACCTAATTAAAGTGATAATTGGCTTATCAAGCGAAGCTCTTAGCGAAAAGGTTAATGTAGGAAGGGAGTGCATATAACTTTTGTAATCTGTTAGCTGAAGATCATGAACAAGAATTATTTGATGGATATATAGACGTAACTACAGAACTAATTACTGATTAAGCATATAGACAAAAAGAAAGGTGATGTCATAACCATGAACATGATCTTTTATTAGAAAGGCTCATTCGAAACTCATCATACCTAATGCCTTAAAGGCTGTTAAAGAAACCGCTAAGGCGGTAGCCTGGTTGGTAGAAGCCTTGCCTCTCTATCAATCGATCATGGGTGGGTTCGAGACATGATCCTCTGGATGACTCAATTAAATCCAGAAATTTTTCTAGAGCCCGTGACAGTTGATATGAGTGAGAGGCCAGGATCTCCCTCTTTGTTCTCGTTCTACTAACCGGTATCTTAGTGGTATTAGGTTGACCTACTCATCTTGGTAGAAGCCTTGCCTCTCTATCAACCGATCACGGGTTCGAGACATGATCCTATGGATGACTCAATTAAATCCAGAAATTTTTCTAGAGCCCGTGACAGTTGATATGAGTGAGAGGCCAGGATCTCCCTCTTTGTTGTCGTTCTACTAATCGGTATCTTAGTGGTATCAGGTTGACCTACTCATCTTTAGATGGAAAAAGATTATGAAAATTTAAGCATCTTGTATCGAACATTACATGGTGGGACTGGGGCTGCGAGGATAGCTACATCGAGATTTATCCCCCCATCCATTTTCTATACAAAAAAAAAAAAAAGAAGAGCTGTTAAAGAACAACTTGAGACTCTTGGGCACATCTTTTCTTTTTGTGGATTGGGAGCCTCATATAAGGTGTGCACCTTCCTTATAGTTTAGACATCTTGTGTTAATATTTAAAGCAGGAGTATATATATATATATTTAAAATATTTGAAAATAATTTTTTTCATGGTATATGGAAGAATAAATTTGATGTGATAAAATAATTTAAAAATACTACAGTGTAAGGTTAGAAATTTGGTTTGAGAGGTGGAAAAAACTACTGCTCTAAAAAAAATTTGGTCCTCTTCTCGTGCGAAAACTGATTGGACCACACGCTCTCCTCCAAGATATAACCTGGAAGCCAAACTCCAACATCCATCGGTGGCACGATCTTGAATGGACATCGATCAGCTCGTCTTTAGCCCAAAGATTTTAAAGTGAAAAAAAAAGATTGGAGAGAGAAAAGACTTTAAAAGTTGGAGTGGAGAAATATTAGAGAAGGAGAGCTCTAGATTTTTGGATACCTTGAAGGGGCTAGGATAGAGACATATTTATGAGCTTAAAATCTCAAAGAAAATTTTCAAAATATCTTCAAACTAGCTGTTATGGCTGTTATAAAATTAATTACAAGATTAATTAGATAATTAAAAGAAAAAAGGTAAAACAAAAGAAAAAATGGTAAACGCATGTGACCCGCGCGCGGTGTGCGTGTGGATCGTGCACGTTGCGAGCGGAGCGAGGGGGAAGCCTTTTTGTTTTGTTTTTAATGCATGTAACATCAACAATCCCCCATAAAAATAAAATAAAAAATAATAAAAATAATATTATTAAACTTGATAAATAATTTAAAATTTTTAGACTTTTACTGTGCTTAGTGCAAGTAACTTCTAGATTTGAACTTGTATTTAGTATAGAATACACATAGTATGAAGATAAGCTGATCATAATGCAGTGTAGCGCTATTTAGGCCATGCGCTTGCCTTGATTTTCATGAAAGTTGCTAGAAATTTGTCCTAATTCTATAGTCGCGGCCTCACGACTATTATTACTAAAGTAGATCCTCCAAGAGTACATGCAATAGAATTGTACCTCGTTAAACTGAGCCTTGGATCTATTAAGAGCTATGCTCAACCTAACCATCACAATAGAGCACCACACCATAGGGATGGGGTGGAGATAGATTTTCAAAAATGGTGCTCCCAAACATCACCTCAAAGGTTATTTTTCTTTGAACCTTAACCATGGGTTGCTATGATGGTAAGGATCCACTCTGATGACTAATATATGGGTTTAAACTCCATCTCCCTTGATGTCTCAAATACCGCAGCCTTCGAAAGGCCTTTAGTCAAAAGATCTATCAGATTATATTTTGATCTTATAAACTGTAGTGATATCATATCTTTCATTTTATTTCTTATATTTTTATACCTGATCAGAATATGATTATTCATCCTTTTATTAATATCTATTGATTTAGTATATCAATTAGAGCTCTACAATTATAATTTATAAAAATTTTAAAGATTTTTAGTAAAAGAATCTCTATATCATTTATTAAATCATTTAGCCATTGTACTTCGGTATATGCAGTGTCAAGAGCTGTTAGCTCAGATTCTAATATGCTTCTAGAGATTATTGTTTGTTTATAAGAGCCCCAAGATATTGCAGCTCCTCATAATAAGAAGAGATACCCTGTGATGGATTTAACATCTAATTTATCTATTACCCAATTAGTATCACTATAACCCTCAAGTACTTCTGGATAACCAAAGTATACTAGAGAGTAATCTAAGGTTCCTTTAAGATATCTAAAGATTCTTTCTAAGGCTTTCTAATGTTCTTTACTAGGATTGCTAGTATATCTACTTAGTCTGCCTACTGCATAAGTTATATATGGACGGGTTCTATTTAAAATATATAATAGGGAACCTATCCTTTGAGAGTATCCTAATTAATCAATAGGTTATCCTAAATTTTTAATTAAGTGCGAGCTATGATCATAAGGGGTGGAGATATGATTTAAATCAAAATATTCAAACTTTTTAAGCTTTTTCTCTATTGAGTATGCCAAGCTTATTGCTATTCCACTATCTATCCTTTCAAGCTTCATTTCTAGAATTATATCAGCTTCTCCTAAGTCTTTCATATCAAAATTATTTGATAAGTAGCTTTTAGTTTCTTGGATTATTTTCATTTATATTCCAAATTATAATATATCATCTATATATAAGCATAGTATTATAAAATCAGTATCATGTCTTTTATAATATACACATTTATCATATTTATTTATTTTAAAGTTATTATTTAAGATAATTTCATCAAACTTAATGTGCAATTATCTAGGAGTGTATTTTAAACCATAAAGAGATTTGATTAGTCTATATACTTTATGTTCTTGTCCTTTTATTTCAAATTCTTGAGATTATTTAATGTAGATTTCTTCTTCTAATTCTTCATTTAAGAATGTAGTTTTTACATCCATTTGGTGAATTAGTAATTTATGAATTGAGGCTAAGGCTATTAAAATTCTTAGGATAGTTATTCTTGCTATAGGAGCATAGGTATGAAAATAATCTATATCTATCTTTTGGTTAAATCTTTTTACTACTAACATAGTTTTGTATCTTTCAATTATTCTATCTGGCTTTAATTTTCTTTTAAAAAATTATTTTGTTTCTATATGTTTATTTCCAGGAGATAAATCAATTAAATCTAAGTTTTATTTTCTAAAATCGATTAAATTTTACTATCTATGGTTTTATTCCAATATGATGATTTTGATGATGACATCGTCTCATCATATGTAGAAAGTTCATCCTCTACTAAGAATTTAAGAAGCCTTTTCCAAAATCTTTTTCAATTCTTTTTCTTTTGCTTCTTAATTTAGGCTCAGTCTCTAATTTTAGTTCTATGGCTCTAGAGGAAGATGATTCACATTCTAGGGGTCTAGAGATTCTAGTTTTAAAAGAAAATATGTCCTCAAAGAAAAAGGCATCTCTAGCTTCTAAAATTGAGTTGTTAACTATATCGCTAATCTCTAAATTTATTACTAAGAATCTATAGGTATTGCCTATAAATACAGTATCTATGGTCTTAGGTCATAGTTTTTTTTTTTGGATTCAAGGATATTAACTTTGGTAAGGCACCCCCATACTTTGAGAAAGTCTAGGTTATGAGTCTTTTCTTTCTAAAGTTTATAAGGAGTTTTGCCATTATCGTTAATAGGTATTCTATTTAGGATGAAGCAAGAAGATAGAAGAGCTTCCTCCCACAAATTCTTGGATAAGCCAGAACTGATGAGCATAGCATTCATCATATCCATGAGGGTAAAATTTTTACGCTCAGCTATACCATTGGACTGTGAAGAGTAAGAAGCAGTCACTTGATGAATTATATCATGTTCTTAATAGAACTAGAATAATTTATTCGAGGTATACTCCACTTCTTTATCAAATCTAAGAATTTTAATCTTTCTTTTTTATTGATTTTTTACTTCACTCTTATAAATTTTAAACTTATTAAATATTTCATTTTTAGATTTAATTAGGTAATAGTAACAATATCTAGAAAAATTATCTATAAAGGTCACTATGTACCTATTGCTACAATGGATTATAGTCTTGGTGGAGTCACATACATCACTATGTATTAACTCCAAGATTGAGAAATTTCTTTTAACTGATTTAAATAGTATTCTTAGTTATTTAGATTTAGCACATATTGCATATTTAGATGAATCTAGATTTGATTTAAGAATTAGTTTTAATTCCATCATGTATTTAACTTTTTCTAAGTATACATGACCTAGCCTGTCATGCCATAGATTTTGTTTAGACTCATTTGAAAGATAAATTTAATTTTCAACTTTATTAATAAAAAAATTATTATATTCAGTTTGAATAAACCTTCACTTATATATTTTTTTCTTATAAAGGTATTATTCTTAGTTATTACAATTTTATTAAGGATAATTTTATATCTCTTCTGAACCGGCTAAGACCTGCTAACAAGGTTTTTTCTAAGATCTGGAACATAATGCACATCTGTCAGGGCGAGAACTTTTTCTGATATCATCTTTAGGTTGACTCAACTTTGTTCCACGATCCTGATGGCTGTGTTGTTCCCTAGGATCACAACTCCTCCACTTGAGTCCGGAAAAGTAATGAACCTGGAGCGATCAAAATAAATATGAATATTAGCTCCTGAATCCAACCACCAATCAAGGTTGGAAGAAGTAATATTAATTTCAGGATTCAAGCTTACTGACCTAAAGGTGGAGTCTTCTGGACTTTCAACTACATGAGCTTGGAATTCGAAGGAAGCAGAAGGTTTGCGAAGAGGCTCTTTCTTTCAATGAAAGCAGTCTGATGGGGACATTGAAGCCATCCCAGAATCTGAAGCAACCCAGATCAAACCTGAAGCCCAGCCCAGAACTTGAAGCCCAGCCCAGCCCAAAACTTGAAGCCCAGCCAACCTAGAAGCCTAGCCTAGAACCTGAAGCTCAACCTAGCCCAAGCCCTAGGACCCAAGATCTTGGAGTCGATGAGCACAGATCCTGAAGTCATCATCAGCACTAATCCTGATGCAGCACCACTCTTGAATTCAAATTCAAGAATATTATCTTATCATATCGGTTGTTTAGTTTGATTATTTATTTTAGGATTTATCTTATTAGCTATTTTAGGATTTGTTCAGATTTCTCAGTCTGTTGAGAAGTTTCGATTAGGTTTTAATTTATTTAAGAATGTTTTGTCATCGAATGAAAAATTAGCGAAGCGAAGAAAATATTTGAGAAAAGAGCTTGGGTGTGTCCCGACTCCCTCCCCCCGCCTACTTCAAGTTTGATCTGGCTCTGATACCAAGATTGATGCTGGACGGGCCGACAAATCCTAGACCTAAAATAAATTGATTCGGGACCGTTGATCGTCAAGGAACGACCACTAGGTTAGGGCTGTCCAATTTTAATTAGATCTAATTAAATATCAGATAAACCAGTAATTGATTAGATTAGGTTATCAAAGTGGTCTCACCCGAAAACATGGAATACCACGAATCCTGGAAGAGTGAGATCGTCCAGAGGTTGTCCAAAATTCGGACCAGTAGTTTGCGGGCGAGATACATCTGAAGCCATCGGACCTAAATCACCAAAAATGAAATGATTCTATCAATCCCAAATCAATTAAGATGATAAGATAAATAAACCAAGTTAACCCAATGCGTGATCTGCTTTGAAATTCATTTTTATAGATTTTTAGACTGCTTTGAGAACCGGACAATTCTGAGATCTGTGAGGTGCTTGAAGTCAGCAACAGGGACCGGGATTGCTTTCACGATCGTGCGCTGGTGCTTTTCTTCTTCATGGACCGAAGGTGAGAATGGAGCAGAGGATCTTCCGGCCGGATCTCACCGGCGATGGCACCAGAGAGCAGGCAGCGACGTGGGGAGGCTTCGCCGGCGGGCTTCATCGGCAATGGTGCTAAGATCATCGATGGCAGCTCCTTCACGGATTGCTGCAAGTAGGGGAGGAAGTCCGTGGGGCTCAGGCCGGGGTTGGCACCGGGTGGAGGACGATGCCGGCACGGGAGGAAGAGGGCTCGACGGTCGGGGGTCCAGTGGCTGGCGACGTCGGGCGGATCTGCGACACGGGCATGCAGCGGCATCTTGTGACGACCGTGGGCTGTGATCGGGCTTCACGGTGGAGGCATCGGCTGCTGGCGGTGAAGACGAACTGGGGCAGGGCTTCGACGGACGAGGGTGTCTATATCTGTGGCACAGGGGAGGAGGGTTTCAGTGGTTGGATGATCCGGTGAATTGCTTCGATTGAGCGGCTCGGAGAAGAAGACGAAGTAGCAGGGAGGATAAGGAAGGGAAGAATAAGGAGAGAATAAGAAGAATAGAGAAAGAGAATAAGAGGGAGAGAGGAATCCGAGAAGAGACGGAGAGGGGGGAAGGAATCGAGACACCCTGATTTTTTCTCAAAATAATCTTCGATCACATCGTGCTTTCCTCTCATTTGGACTGGTGGGCTCTCAAGAGGAGGGTCACTCTCAAAGGAAGATGCAGGCTCAAATAAATCACCAGGTGTCAATGCTGGTTCTTCATATTCAATTAGATCCAAAGTATTAAAAGTAGGATAATTTTCATAATCAAATGGTAGATCAATAACATATGTATTTGGTCCAATTTTCTTTAAAATTTTAAATGGGCCTGCTGATGGAAACTGCTTAGTAAAATCCTTAACTTGCTGGTGAGAATCTGGTAGTCGTTTATTCATTTGATTACTTATATTAATCAAATTCACTCCTAGTCGTTCTTCAGCTCTAGACTCATGGTTATTTTCTTCGTAGGCATCGGCTAATCCTGGGTCAGCAGTGTAAACTTTTTCTTCAAGGACATTACCTAGATCCTCATGTTCTTCAAGTGCCCCTATATGCAAGGTTCTAGATGGACATTAACTAGCCACATTAACTAGCCACATTAACTAGCCACATTCATCCAATCGCCGGAACCCTCCTCCCCTGTGCCGCAGATCTGGATGCCCTCGTCCGTCGAAGCCCTGCCCCAATTCGTCTTCACCGCCAGTAGCCGACGCCTCCACCGTGAAGCCCGATCACAGCCCATAGTCGTTGCAAGATGCTGCCGCATGCCCGTGTCGTAGATCCGCTCGACGCCGCCAGCCATCGGACCCTCGATCGTCCAGCCCTGTTCCTCCCATGCCGGCATCGTCCTCCGCCTGGCGCCAACACCGACCCAAGCCCCACAGACTTCCTCCCCTGCTTGCAGCGGTCTGTGAAGGAGCTGCCACCTGCGATCTCAGCACCATTGCCGACGAAGCCCGCCGGCGAAGCCTCCCCGTGCCGCTGCCTGCTCTCCAGTGCCATCGCTGGTGAGATCAGCTGGAAGATCCCCTGCTCTGTTCCCACCTTCGGTCCATGGAGAAGAAAAGCACGAGCGCATGATCGTGAAAGCGATCCCGGTCCCTGTTGCCGACTTCAAGCATCGCACGAATCTCAGAGCACATGGATCTTAGAACTGCATGGTTCTCAAAGCAATCTAAAAATCTATAAAAATAAATTTCAGAGTAGATCACGCATTGGGTTAACTTGGTTTATTTATCTTATCATCTTAATTGATTTGGGATTGATAGAATCATTTCTTTTTTGATGATTCAGGTTCGACGACTTCAGATCTATCTCGCCCGCAAACTACTGGTTCGGATTTTGGATGACCTCTAGACGATCTCACTCTTCCAGGATTCGTGATATTCCATTTTTTGGATGAGACTACTAACTTGGTATCAGAGCAAGTTTAGGTTAGGTTAGGATTAATTCCATTTTTATTTACTTTCTGCTTTGAATTGTTCAGTCAACAAATGATGCATCGAGGAGCCAATTTTTTGAAGCATGACTCGACGGAGTCGAGTTCTCCCCATCTCAGTAAAAATGATGGGGACATTGAAGCCAGTCCATAATCTGAAACAGCCCAGATCAAACCTGAAGCCCAGCCTAGCCCAAAACCTAAAGCCAGCCCAACCTAGAAGCTCAGCCCAGAACCTGAAGCCCAACCTAGCCCAAGTCCTGGGGCCCAAGATCCTGGAATCGATGAGAACAGATCCTGAAGTCATCATCATCACTAATCCTGATGCAGTACCACTCTTGAATTCAAATTCAAGAGTATTATCTTATCTTATCGGTTGTTTAGTTTGATTATTTGTTTTAGGATTTATCTTATTAGCTATTTTAGGATTTGTTCGGATCTCTCGATCTGTTGAGAAGTTCCGATTAGGCTTTAGTTTAATTTAAGAATGTTTTGTCATTGAATGAAAAATTAGCGAAGAGAAGAAAATTATTTGAGATTTGGGTGTGTCCCGACTCCCTTCCCCCTCCTCCTCCCCCCTCTTATTCTCTGGTTCTTCTTCTCTTCCCCTTAGTCTCTACCCCTATTCTTCTTATTCTTCCTCCCTATTCTCTTCTTATTCCATTGCTTATTCCTCTCTTTATTCCTCTGGCCTTCTTCCTCCTCTGCTCTCAAGCACCGTGACTCCCGCAATCAATGCCCTCGTTGACGAAACCCCTCTATTCGCCATCACCATTGCACCGCCCGAGACCGAGCATGCCACTGCCTCCTTCCTCCGATCCAATGCCCGTCGACCATCGTTCCCCCCAAAACCTTCTTTCGTTGACGTCCGACGACCGCACATCTTCCTGTGCTGCAGATCCAGACATCCCATCCCCAATCACCCCTACTGCCATGACGTCCGCCATCAATAGTCAACCAAGCACCCCCGGCCGCCTTCCGGTCCGCTGACATCACCGGAGAGATCACCGTCGATCCTAGCCATGCCACAGTCCCCTTCGTGGGATATGCCTCCGTCCGTGCCGCTCTTCTCCTAGAGTCGTGCCGTCGACTGGTGGAACAAGGCCCCGAAAACCCATCGTCAACTTCCACTCCGGCGACGGTTCCTCCAAGGATGCCCCGCCTTCCACCGACCGCGCGTTGTCCTCACCGATGGGCGCTGCTCTGGGACATCGATTCCTTATTCTGCACGTTTGTCAAAGCATAAAGGAATCCTTGCACGAACGTGAAAGCATGGTCCTCTGTACGCTTCTCGAAGCATAGTTGGCCCTCTTTGCCGACTTCAAATAGGGAAGAAAATAAAAAAAGGGTGAAAAAAAGGAAAAATCAGAGAAAAAAAGGTAGAAAAAAATATGAAAAAAAGGAAGTTTATTTTAATGATAAAAAAAATTGGGTTTATTTGAATAATTGGGTTTGGCCTAACCTAGCATAGGGTCGTTTCTTAATGACCAATGATCTAATGCCTGAAATAAATTTTGATCGGGGCTATCCCGCATCACAATCTCTTATAAGATGATTTGTCCTCCTGCACATGAAACATAATCTTTTACTTAGACCTTAAGTAGGCTTACTGGATCTAGTGCGTGGGCTTTAAAAGATTTTGCCTTTGGATTTGAACTTGATTGGGTTAGGATGGTAAGATTGGTTTGATTGATATTGGTGGTTTGGTTGAGATCTAGGTTTTGATTTTGGTTTAGTGTTGTTATTAGTTTGGTATTGTTGGGTTAGGTTAGCTTGGATACTTGGGATTATAGTTTATTGGGTTTTAGACTTATGTTGGTTTTCTATCCTGATTGAGTTTAGAAGTTGGGCTAGAGTTAGCTCTTCTTGCTTTCGAAACTGACTTTGACAAAGCCATTCAAAGAAGGAGGTATTTTATTTAGAAGGTTGGAAATCTTAAATCCTTTAAAGAATTAGTCTCCATTGGCTTGGAGTTTCCTAAGATACTCTTAAAATTGATGAAGTTGGTCATTGATAAGTATGTCTTCTATCATATTGAACCTAAGAAATGATGCAGTGTTAAATCATTCAACACCAGCATCATCAAGGCCATATTCAGACTCTAGGATATCCCATAATTCCTTCACACTCTTAGCCATAAGTAAATGTCGTAGAGTGAGTCGGACAGGGTACTGAGGATTTTATCTTTACATAAGTAATCCTTTTCTAGTATAGTTGGTGCGGTTGAGCTAGAAAAATATACGGATTGGTCAATCACTTACCAAAGTTCTAAGATAGTTAGCCAAAATCTCATTTGGCTTTGTCACCTCTTAAAATGGGAGCCATCAAGTTTTTTAAGTTTAAGGCTAATAATGTCATCCCTAAGGATTGTCAGTGGATCCAAGTCAGGTTTAGAGAGAAAGATCTGGAAAATAAAAATAATTTTGTTAAGGATTATTTTAAATAATTTAGTCTTTTTCAAATATATATTTCTAAAAATGTCTTCTATTTACTTTTTTTGAATTAAAATTTTATTAGAATGATCACCAATATGATTGGACCTATGGTTTGTTAAGATTTTTGATTGAGTTATTTATCTTTAAATTCTGAAAGCTTTGATTAATTTATTTGTGTAGTATTTTAAAGATTAATTTGTATGCTGCAGTACATGTTCAGTAGGGATCTTCAGTTAATTTTGCACAACTCAAAAGGAACAGATATTATGCTATCAATGACAAAAAAATATAATTATATTATATATATATATGAAGTATGCAAAGCAAATAAATTATAATTAAGTACAAATAATTATATTTATATACATGCATTATAAACTAACCAGATCTCCTTTAGACTATTAATATTTAAAGCAGGAATATATATATATGTATATTAATATATATATATTTGAAATATTTGAAAATAATATTTTTTCGTAGTGTGTGGTAGAATAAATTTGGTATGACAAAATAATTTAAAAATACTACAGTATAAGGTTAGGAATTTGGTCTGGAAGGCAGATAGAACTATTGTCATAAAGAAGATTTGATCTCTTTCTCATGCGAAGACTGATTGGACCACACATTCTTCTTCAAGGTACAACCCGGAAGCCAAAACTCCAATACCCGTCAGTGGCATAATTTTAAACGGACGCCGATCAGCTCATCTTCAGTTCAAAGATTTTAAAGTGGAAAAAGATTAGAGAGTGAAAAGACTTTAAAAGTTGGAGTGGAGGAATATTAGAGAACGAGAGCTTGAGATTTTTAGATACCTTGAAGGCTTGGGGTAGAGACCTATTTATAAGCTCAAAACTCTAGAGGAAATTCTCAAAATACTCTCAAACTAGCTGTTATGACCATTATAAAATTAATTACAAGATTAATTAGATAATTAAAAAAAATAAAATTAAAAAAAAAATGACAAACGCACATGATCCGCATGCGGCGTGAGTGCGGATCACGCACATTGCGAGCAAGGTGGGAGGGAAGCCTTTTTGTTTTGTTTTTAATGCATGTAACATCAACATCTTTTATCATGTAAATGCATTAAATCTTGATAGAGAAAATAAGACATTTATATTTTACAAATGATAATTGCATGGACAAAAAAACTATTGGTTTTGTTTTGTTTATATTTACATGTTAAATGTTGGTATCATTTGGATTATTTTTCCTTTTTATCTGCATACCTGAACCTGGTCATTCTCCTTCCTTTTTTTTTTTCCTTCTCTCTTTCCTATTCTATTAACTTCTTTTCCTTAAGCACAGGAAGGCTATTGCACTGCAACAATAACCATGCAAAGCATAGAAAGGCTGCTTCACTATGAAAACCTGGTTTTGGGCCACTCGGGCTAAAGTCAGCAACCACTGCCAACTTTATTTGGAAACTTAGAAAAAAAAGAAGAAGAAGAAAAATGAGGGACGGAGCTATGTTTATCCAACCAAATAGTTCATTGAAGAAGCTGGAAGGGAGGCCGTAAGGGACTTGAATTCAGCCGGAGGAGTATCGTGGAGGGATGGGCCTCGATTGGTCGAGGTTCCTCCCCGTACGACGAGGGAATCCCCTCGTTCCTCCTCTTTAACCCTCCCTCCCATCATCTCTAAGAATGCAAAATCAACCCCTGTGCTGCCGTCTTCCTCCCCTCCGGTGAGTGGTCGTGAGTTTCCCGATAATGATAAGCTCCCTTTTCATAGTTTTCTTTCTTGATAGATAGGATAACAAGGAAATTTTTCTTTGTTTTTGTTATTTTCCTCTCGGCCTTTTTGAACTGGGTAGATGCCGGTGATTGCCGCCCGATCATCCTTCGTTCAACGAGTTCTCTCTTCCCGTTCACCACCTTCCATGGCTTCCGATGACCATGAGAAGCCTGTTTGGCTGAGCCAAGGAGGGAGTCAAGGAAGAAGAAAAAGAAAAAAAAAGGAAGAAGGAAAGGAAAAAAGAAAAGAAGAGAAAAAGAAAAGAAAAAAAAAAAAAAGAGAGAGGAGAAAGAAAGAAAAAAGAGAGAAGAGAGAAATAGGAGAGAGAGGAAGAGGGAGAGAGATGAGAGAGAAAGAAGAGAGAAAGGAGAGAGAGAATAGGAGAAAAAGAGAGGAGAGAGAAAGAGAATAGAGAAGGAGGAAAGAAAGAGAGAGGAGGGAGAGAGAAGAGGAGAAAGGAGAGAAAGAGAAGAGGAGGGAGAGAGAGGAGGGCGAAAGAGAAGAGAGAAAGAAGAGGGAGGAGAGAGAGAAAGAGGGAGAGAGGAGAGAGAGGAGAAAGAAAGAAGAGAGAGGAGAGAGAGGAGGGATAGAGGAGAGAGAAGAGGAGGGAAAGAGAGGAGAGAGAAAGAAGGGAGAGAGAAAAGAGAGAGGAGAGAGAAGAGGAGAGAGAAGAGGAGAGAGGAGAGAGAAAAAAGAGAAGGGAGAGAGAAATAAAATGTCAAAAAAATAATAAAATATGCACCAACTCTTTTAGTAAATTAGGTCAAGATCTAGACCGGACTAAGAATCATTTTTATATTAGTTTATTTTTTATAGAAAATTAATTATATGATTAATCTGGCTTGGATTTTTATCTTTCTTGTCGATAGAGTAATATTGAAGTTGAGACTCAAACAGGCCATATAGTGATAGAGCTTTATCAGATAAGTTATCTTGATGTCTAGTATTATATGCTAAATATATTATAAATGTGATGAAATGTTAAATATGTATTGCATAATTTGATCTACATTGGATTGCATACATTGTTATGTGTGTTGGTGTTGATGCTTTCTAGTCTGACTATGATCATACAAGAACCTAGTTTCGTTTCATGCCTCTAGTGGGACGATCAGTGGTACATGATAGATATACGATATGTGTAGTTATGAGTTAGTTATCATTTATTTTTAGCCATGCGTGGCAGTTGCTGGAACATGCCGAGGATGCATATTTTTTGTGTGATATCAGAGCAAGTTTTTTTTGGAACCTCCAGTGGGGTGATCATTGGTACATGACCAGTTGTCGATATGTGTAGTCAGGATCTAGTCTTTTTCGGGGCTAGTCACGGGCTGATCGTGGACATAGTATGAGGGACTAGGAGAATAAAGTAAATTGTTGGCCATCCATAGTCGTGTCGTTTATAATTGAATATGCATATTAACATGATGTTGCATTTTATTTTATTATGACTTATTGTTCTGTGATGTATGATTTGTGTATGTTTATAAATTATTATTAATATATTTATGTATAGATTAGAAATAATTATAACTTACTGAGCCTGTAAAGCTCATCTCCTATTTTCTATATTTTTGTACATATTCGAAAGATCAATTGGACTTTGGGACTAGTCAATGAGGAGCTAGGATGTAGGTGTTCATCCTTTAGTTTATGTTTTATCTTAAATTTTAGTTGAACTTTGGTTATACCGTATCTTGGATTTTTAGTTGAATTTTATCTACTTATTAGTTTTGATAGAAAACCCTAAAAATAAATAAATAATTAATGAATTTATTTTCTATTATTGTATAGATATTGATTTGAAGAATAGGCCTTGTATTTTCGTTGGGAGTGAAGCCTGAGAAGATGCGGCTGTCTGTCGTATGCCTGGCTCGGGCATCGAGTCGGGGCATGACATTCAATGTAGTGGCAATCATGCAAAACACAAGAAGGCCACTGCACTGCAACAGCAACTATGCCAAATTTTTTTTCCTATTTTTTTCTCCTCATGGGTATTGTAGACAACCGGTGAATCCTACCAGCAATTCTTTGTTCATCCCTTTTCCCAAATGATGTTGGGCAAGGAGTAGATGATTGTTAAAATTGGAGCAGCAATCCTCCTATGCTGATAAAAAACCAAATCATGTTTCTTATATGATGGTCTAAAGAAATTAAAAAATACAACATGTCTCTACAAAATTGATGGAGAATAAAAAGGTTATAACTAACAATAAACCAATCCGACAACTAAAAAAATATAAACCTCACCTTTCTTCCACCATTTTTTTTTTAGCAACCTGCTATCCAGTTAAAACAATAGAAACACCAATCAGGAAAAAAAGTCTTTAAAAACATTGTAAAGTTCATGAAATTTTCTTGTTTTTGTTTTTCTTCAGCTCTCCCGGCACTCTAAACTCTTTGAACTCCCGATCCTATATATAGACATGAGTGAAATGACTCTTTTGCATTTTCAATTTCAAAACCCTTTTCCCTCTGCTAGAATATTATCTTGTTAAAATTGTATTATCTTTTTTAAAACTCTCTCTCTTAATTAAAACCTCCTGTATCGTCCTTTTCAATTCCACGCAATTTTTTCTTTCTTCTCTTTGCTGCCCTTCCATCCCTCACGGACCTGTAGGAAGATCTAGCTAGTGTTCACGTTGCTTCAGTTTGCTGACATGGCAAGATGGGAAACATGTTTCCCTCGTTTCCCGGTCATCTTGGTAAATATATTTTAGTAAATATAGTTTGAATAGTAGTAGTTTTTAAATACTAAAAATAATTTCTTTTTTTTTTGATGAAATGGTATATTTATTGCACAAAACGAGAGTGAATATAGCCAAAAAAGTCAGACAAAACAATATTCCTAGGCTGTACAGGGGAGGTCCTCCACTCGGACCAAAGCACAGGGACTGAGTGACGAGAAACATGGGAGGCAACCCAGTCAGCAGCCGAGTTTGCCTCCCTAAATACATGACAAATCTAAAAAAATACACAACCTTGTAGAAGAAGAGCAATGTCTTAAATAACTGGATGAGCAGAAGGTGTCCTCAAGGCCTGATGCATCCAAGTAATGACCGTCAGCGAGTCTCCCTGGATGATAAGGTGGTCCAACTGGAGGACGCAGCAAGCATATATAATACCGACCCAGGCAGCACAGTTCCGTCACAGGGATGGAAGAGTCAAACAAAGGAATCCCATCAACAGCCAGGAATCCCAATCTGGAATCCCGGATGACAAAACCCGCACCACCCGACTTGTGACGAAGGCTCCCATCAAAATTGATTGGGTAGAAAGGAGGGGGTTCCCAAGAGATGAACACTCTAGAGGGCGCTCGAGGAGCAGGACGGGAACCCCAGGTCTCCGAAAGACTACCAGTCGATTTGTGGAGCTCAACAACCGAGGCAGTAGCTCGATGGATAAGAAGCCAAGGAGAACATCTGAGCGAGCTGAAGATAAAGTCATTCCTGGATAACCAGATATTATAGGCTATGTAAGCCAGGAGGGCAGCCTCAGGAATGTCAGCAGCCGATCGTAGGCTCCAGATGAAGGAAGCATGTCTATCAGTGTCCCGAGGAAAAAATCGGTCTAAACCAGCCAACTGCCACACACGCCAAGCTCGAGGACAAGAGAATAGAGCATGGTCAGGATCTCCTGACAATCGTCACACATAGGGAAGTCGGAAGGTAGATGAAGACCTCTAGTAGCCAGGAGGAATCTGGTAGGAAGGCAAAGGCAAACCACCTTCCAAATGAACAAAGAAACTCTCGAATGTACCGGAATGGGCCAGATCTAACCGGTCATGATAGGGGTCGGAACCTCAAGGGAGAAGATGGACAAGAGGTGCGACATCGGGGCCATAGGGGCTACAGAATATCTCCAAACTCTGACATTCAGGATAGTAACAGTGGGAAGGATAATAGAACAGATCCGGATACCAAAGATCTTCTCGAAGAAATGAAAGACAAGACGATGGTCCCATACTTGCTATCCTGGGATGATGAGGTCAGAAATGGATATAGAATCAGGGATGTCGATCGAGATAAAGGTGGGCCATCTGGTGAGGGGCAACTCCAAAATCCAAGGGTCCTGCAAGAATCGAATAGATCTCCCATTCCCAATGACCCAGGATAGATAAGGAGTGATAAGTGGAGCTCTAGTCAGCATATCCCTCCAAATAGCTTAGGAGAGTCTAGCAGGATGTACCGTAACATCGATGAAGGCATGATGATCAGCATACTGGGCTCTCATCATAGTAGACCACATGCTCTCAGGATACAGAAAAAATATAGTAACATGCCTCACAAGGAGAGCCTCTCTCCTGGACACAAGAGAAGGGATCCCAAGCCCACCAAGGTGAGTCGGTTGGCAAACTACTTGGCAGCTGACCAGGTGAACCCTTCGGCGGGACGGGGAGGAATCCCATAAAAAAGTCCTGATCATATGCTCCAAATTGAGAATAATAGTCCTGGGAATAATTGCATTGGACATCAGATAGATTGGCAAGGAGGAGAGCACCGAATGGATAAGGGTGATCCTGCTCATGAAAGATAGAGATCTACCCTGCCAACTGTCAATCCTCTCGCGAAGAGAAAGTACCATCGAGGAGCACTCCACCCTGGAGAGCCTGGATCCCGATATAGGAACAGCCAGATAAGTAAGAGGACCAAGCCGCTCCGAGATCCCCAGGATGTCCGCAATGCAATGACAAGTCCGGGTAGGGGTCCTCGGACTAAAGTAGAGCCAGATTTGTGGAAATTGACAATCTGGCCTGAAGCCATGCAATAGTACTCCATAATCCCTTGGAACCCCCGGGTATAGGGCACAGAGGCCCTGCCAAGAAGTAGACAGTCATCTATAAAATAAAAGGTGCGAGACTGGAGGAGCACTAGGAGCTGGAGAAAATGGTTGGATAACCGATCCCCGCATCGCCGCTCGCAACATTCTCGACAGATAGTAGCACAGATGATAAAAAGGGAGGGAGAGAGGGGGCAACCTTGGCGAAGACCAACAATGGAAGTAAAGTAGTCCGTAGGAGAACCATTAATCAAAATGGAGTAGGAAGGCCTGGTAACATAAGAGAGGATCCTAGATATCCACGTCGGATGGAATCGAAAGTCCTGGAGGGCCTTGAAGAGAAAGTCTCAATTGACCCTATCATAAGCTCTCTCCATGTCTAGCTTAATGGCCATGAGATTGCGACGAGAAGAAGTCTAACGAAAGTCCGACATGAACTCCTGTGCAATCAGAATATTATCAGAAATCTATCGCCGGCCAACAAAAGCTTCCTACTCCGGGCTGATCAGAAGCGGAAGAATGGCCTTCATCCTGGAAACCATCAATCTGGCATAGCCTTATACAGAGTATTACATAAACTGATCGGTCTGTAATGTGCAGGTTCGGAAGCATCATGATGCTTGAAGATGAGAGGGATAAAGGTCCGCTTCTAGGAAATGGGCATAGTACCTGAAACAAAAAATAACTGGATTGCAGCAATAAAGTCCGTAGCAAGAATATCCCAATGTCTTTGGAAGAAAAAGGGAGGGAAGCTATCAGGGCCAGGGGCTTTGTCCTCCCCTAAGGACCACAAGGCCGAACGGACCTTGTCCTTGAGAATCAGAGCCATGAGAAGAGAATTATGATAAGAGGACACCGTCATGGCTGGCGAAAAAGAGTACGAAGGAGAAACAGAAACAGGCTCCGTCCAACGGGAAGAAAAGAAAGCCAAGATCTCCTGTCTGATGGCTAGGTTATCCTCTACACAATGGCCATCAGAAGATAAGACAGAGCGAATAGAGTTCTTATGCCTGCAGATAATAGTGGCCAAGTGAAAGAAACGAGTATTTCTGTCACCTGCCCGCAACCATTGAACTTTAGACTTTTGTCACCAGAATATCACCTGATGAAGAAGCAAAGAGTGGTGCATAGAAAGTTGAGATCGAAGAGTATCTATATCCATCTACGAGAGACAGCCCATCATGTCTTCTTTCTCCTATAGCTCAAAAATAATACTCTCAATAGACTTGAGCTTGGTCATCACATTTCCAAGCTCAACCCTATTACACCTAAGAAGACGCCATCTGAGCAGCTCGAGATGGCGAGAGATCCGATAGTAAGCATCACCCCTGACAGGGATCCGCCACACCTTCCGAACAATGTCTCTGGACTTGGGGTATGAAAGCTAGATTTTCTAATATCTGAAAGGAGTGGGACCCCGAGTATAAACATCCATGGTCAAGAGGAGGGGACAATGATCAAAGACAATCTTGCTAAGGTGGCGCAGCAAATGAACCGGGTAAAGCGAGAGCTAGAAGGGAGTGGCATAGCCTCTATCTAGTCTCTTCTAGACTCTGGCTGCCCCGGACCGGTTGTTGCACCAAGTGAAGCGGGGACCAGCAAACCCTAAGTCAACCAACCCCGTCCCCTGAATAAAACTGATAAATTTAGAGGACGCGGGGTTTTCAACAAAGGGTCTTCCCCCTTTTATCCTCAGCCCGATCAATGGTATTAAAATTCTCAACAACCACAGTGGGAATGCCCTGAGCAATCAAAGTTGATGCCTCAGTCCAAATAATCCTCCTGTCCTTATATGACGTGCTAGCATAGACTCCACATAGGAGCTAGGAGGGACGGTTAAGTTCCGTAATGACTATAGCCACCATTTGGAAGGATCGGTGAAAAACATCAATTTTTGCAGCCTCTAGGTCCCACATAACAATAATCCCGCCGACCAAACCCCGAGCATCAATAGCATAAAAACCCCATTTATGGGAGAATATACGCTGCATCCGCTCCAAACTAGGACCTAACAATCTTGTCTCCAACAGTATACAAATTGAGGGTTATATAACTGTATAAATCTATCATAAGAAGACAAGAATGCGGTTTTTCTGCCCCCCAAACATTTCATACAAGAGTCTTCATAGAATAAAATAGGATTAGGATGATCCAAAGTCCTGACTGGAAACATCCCCAGAGGAAGCAGAGCTAGGAGGAACAATCCCCTGAATTGAATCATGGACATGGGTATCACCCTCAGCAACAATCTCAGGAGGCTTCCCCACTGACCCCATCACCTCCAACTTCAGAGACACCTGCTCATGGCTTAGGCACACACCCACATAGGCAATAGAATTCTGGGACAATGCATAGCCAGCATGCATAACAGCAGCCTTCATCATTGAGCCCCCATCCACCCTACCAGGGGTCACAGACAAGTCGACCGAAGGGGACGACTCAGAGGCCCTAGCACGCCCACGACCCCTGGATCCCTTTTTGGCAGCCTTGGCCCTCCCAGAAACCCCCTGGACTAGAGAACCCATAGGAGCATTGACAATATCCACCCGCATGGCCTCAGAGGGCCCAACCAGACCAACCGGCGATGCCACAGCAACAGAGCCACCCCTCCCTTCCACAACAGGGGCACCCGAAACCGCCCCAGAAAAACCCTTCCTTTCTGGCCCAACAGGACCCACCCACTCAGACCCAAAGGAATTCCCCTTCCCCTTCCCAATCGAGTCCACCCACACAGCGCTCCTAACAGGACCCTTCATCTTAAACTTCCCAGAACCCACCTTGTCATCCGCCACAGAACCCTCCCTCTAAGCCCCACAAAACTCCCCACCCTCCACTGGAACTGGCTCCCCATCCCCAACATACACTGGCAATTCCCCCGATTGGGCATCAAGAAGACCAGAGGGGGGGACTTCTAAAGGAGTTATAAATGACATAGGGGGACTTATCTGAGAGGAATGATCCGAGGCTGCCTTGGGTGATGGAGTGGCCGGGGACTCCGGAGGGCTCCAGCCTCGCTTCAGGGATACAGCCCCATAGTTGATCATGCACAATTCTCGCGGGCCAGCGATGGCCAGGACCAACTCCATGCAGTCCGCCAGGGGGTCGAAGAACCCCTTAGACCCACTCCCACCATCCAATAAGTCCAATAAACCAACTTCAAGGGAGCGGTGGTGTGCCACCTTAGAGGGCTTTTGTCACTCATCTGAGTCGGGTGGAGAATTCGGAGAAGTTGAGGCCAGCATGGCCGAGGAGCGGTGGCGGGGGGGGGGGGGGGGGGGTGAAGACGAAGGAGGGTCGGAAGAAGAGGCAGGGGTCTTGCCCTTGTCAGACTCAGCGGACACCTTTAGAGGATCACCTACCGGGCATGGTTGACGAACACGAGTCGTCACCAGCCATGGTCCAAACTTCACTCGACCGGCGGCAGCAGGGGAAAGAGAATTGATCGAGGGCCCTTCATCCCCCATAAGGCCCTATTTTCGTGGGTCATCACCCACAACCTTCACGAGGTTGTCCGGTCCCAAGGACTGGTTAGCCGAGGACCGGCGCTCTGCCTTATCCAGATTGCAACAAGCTTGCATTGAGTACCCTATCCGACCACCATTGAATCATACAGGTGGCAAGTTCTTATAGATGAATTGTTGCCAGAAAATTTTCCTTTGGCCCTGGATCAGGACACTAGGTAGGAGCGGCTTCCCGGCATCCAACTCCACTCGGATGCGAGCATATCCGGTCTTTTTCAATAGGTCAAAAATGTTGTCTATAGACAAGGGGACCCCTGCTTCACTTGCAACAGCCAAGATCGTCGAAGGTACCCAGTACTCCAACGGGAGATCGGGAAGACGCATCCAGACAACAGTTTTGGTGACAGGTTGTTGAGCCAGAAGGAAGTCAGAAACCCTCAACTCCAGAGCAAGCAGCTGTCCACCCACAACCAGGGCCCTTCTCCCTTGACCCTAGCACAGTTTTCTACAGAGGTTAATCGGACAACAAAGTGGTCGTCTCCAACAGGGAAAACCTCCGGATCGTAGCTCAGCTTGAGCTTCAACCGAACTTTCTTGGACAGCCCCGAAGGAGAAATCCGGCAACCCAAGCTTCTGAAAGTAATTGCAACTCCCTTCCACTGCTGGTGCAAGTCTTGGAGCAACTCTCCCGACAGTTGGAGCACTTTGGAGAAGCACTGCCGCAAGTGATCGATTTCCTCCTCGGAAATCTTGTATGAAGACCAAATAGGAGGGCGGGAGGAACCCTGAACCACTTTGGCCCAAGACCGATCTCCATCCAGTCTATCCTCAGAGCTAGTGCTGGCTGGGGCTTTTGATTTATCGCCATTCGCCATTACCGATGGCAAGGCACGGACCCACAGGAGGACCAAGAAAACAGGGCAGCCAAGCCACTGGGGCAGCAAACCCGCTGAGATAGCAAAACCCACTGACACAGTAACGCCTCCAGAGGTAGAGACATGAAGAAAGAAGAGCACCGGACAGACAACGATGACCCACGGACGGGGAAGCCAGAGAAATCAGGGAAGAAGAGCTGATGCACACGGAAAATCAGCAGAGAACCATGGAAGAAGACAGGGAAGAATGAAGAGAACCTTAGGCACGCTTCCCAAGCTACTGAGTAGTTTCAGACCGCACTCAGCGAGCTACTAATAAAATATTTTTAAAAAATCGCGGATGTGATATAGCCTATGTTTTGTCCTTATGTAGTACTGGATTTTTTTTTGAGAATTTATTCTATCCGTTACCAACTTACCATGTACTGTGGGGTTGCCTGCTGATTGCTAATCATGCAAATGAGAAGTGGGACCCGATTTCCGCCATAGGAGTGGATATCCTGTTGCGAATCCCTTAGGCTTTGTTTGGGTAGCCTTCATTAAGGGAAGGAAAGGGAAATGAAGGAAAGAAAAAGGAAGGAAATGAAAGGAAAGGGAAGGGAAACATTATCCTTGTTTGGATAGTCCTCATAAGAGAAAGGGAAGGGGAAAAAAAGGACTATTTTATCCTTTTTTACATATTTATAGAAAACCCAAAATTGGAAGAATTGAAAGGATATTTTTGTTCTTTGGTCTGTTTATTTTTCTTTCCTTTGTAATCCCTCCAAATCAAGGGAATTGAAAATTTAGCTTAACAGAGGGGAAGGGAGGGAAAGGAGCATCCTTTCCCTTCCCTTACTTTTTTCTAAAAATTAATATTCAAACAAGAAAAAGATAACCATTTCATTTCCTTTCCTTTTCCTCCTGATCCCTCCATCCAAACAAGACCTTAAACTTCCCATCTCCACATGATATATATATATATATATATATACACGCCAAGGGGACCCGGTTTCCTCCGCAAGAGTGGATATCCAGTTGCGAATCCATTAAGCTTCCCACTGTTTGGCCCTTAGTATTGGATGTTTTTTTTCTTTTTGAGAATTTATGAGGTTAGAAACCTCCCCTTCAAAATATATATTAAATGTGAACAACATGTTTACGTAATTGCCTTACATAATTGAAGGCGGAAAAAGAAAGATAGGGTCTGCAAGATTCAAAATTACAGCTACAGCGTTTAGTTACTGCAAGTCCTTTGCTTTTTAGTAATCCTGTAAGTTTGATGGAAGGATAGCCTGATTTTTCTTGGATTGCTTGCTTTGCAATCTTGAAACAAAATATCTTTCGGTTCCTTTCTTTCTAAAGATATTTGAAACTAACTGCTAATAGCACGTTTGAAACAGGTTTTAGGCCAATAAAACTTTGTTGTAATCGTCATGTTTGTTGAAGGTCAAAAAGGTTCAGTATAGGTTGCACCGATGTGTTTTGAAATATCCTGTTCCAAAAAATTTTAGAATACCAGTATTGTAATATAATATGATCAGTGTTTTTAGCCGTTCTTGCATACTGGATGTTCCAAAACAAGATCTGATGCCAAATTTTTTTTTTTTTAAAAAAAAAAAAAATTAAAAAAAGTCCCAAAGTGTAAGTGGCTAAATGGACGCGCCACACTTGAATTAGTAGTGGCTAGTGGGTTAGGGCCAAGTTATGTATATAAGTTGATGGATTGATTACCCAGTGAACGAAACAAGATCTTAAACCATGCTAAAATACTCTATAAAGCAATCGTTTAATACCAATTTATATTGCTTGCTCTTGGTCTATGAATGTATATTGTGCTAGAGAAGTAGGAAGAGCCCGGGTGCCTAACTACCTGCCGCCCTGACCACGATGGAAACATTATGATGGTATTCACGAGAGAAAACTACATAGCCTTTCCTCAGCTCATGGAGATGAATGGTGATGATTAAGATACATGGATTGCTGATCCAGATTATAATAATAACGTCACTGCGGATTTTCTCCGCACGTTGCTTGCTATTTCCGCCAATGTAACGAGTTTTCACCATTCGTATGGTAATGATTTCCTTACTTTAGAAACAAATCGTTATAAACTAACGGCAGCATCATCCAGATGTGGAAGTATCGAAGGTAATGTGTGAAAATATCGCTGGTTGGTTAGGACACAAGCATCAACGGTAACTAGGTCAGGTGTAGGTAAACTGCCAGATCCAACCTAGCTACGTGACTAAACTCTCTTAATTCTTTGTTAGGTAAACGGTGGCTGGTGTACACTTGAAAGCAACGCATATTTGGGCAAGCTAATGCCAAAGACTGGTTTTTAGACCCTTTTACTGGTCTCAGCTCTAAAAAAATGATAATAACAATAAAAAATCAGGCTCCTGTTACCAAAATTAAATTCCCGTAGAGTGAATCTTAATCACGTCAACAATTAAAATGAGTTCTCAGGAAGGGGAAGTGCATAGACCTAACATGGATCCAAAAAAAAATACAAGCTCACAACTTTCGCATTTTAAATGCCAAGCAACGGAATTGACCGGCTTGAAATATTTTGTTAGAGTTTGGAAGAAAACTCAAAATTCTTTCTAATTTTTTCACTTTATGTTCCTCTTTTATTAATTTTGTCCCCATGGAAAAGAAAGGGAGACATAATTGTTATTTATATTGAATTCTTCTTCCTTAGGTTTTGTTAAGAAGACATAATTGTTATTTATATTGAATTCTTCTTCCTTAGGTTTTGTTAGGAAAGACATAATTGTTATTTATATTGAACACTATTTTCTTAGGTTTTCTGTTGTTTTAGCCTTCCTCCATGTACGCATGCGGCGACTTGCACGTGCGGCCTAGCTCAGCTCGCACGCACAGCTACGACCGATGGTCACCTGCTAATTGATCATCTAATTATATATTTAAGTCACTAGCCATTTTCTATATTCCCTTCCGCTGTCTTGCTCTCTAAAATTTTTTGTTCTTCAGAAAACTAATTCTTTATTGTTCAAGACTTTCTCCTCTTGTATTAATATTATTTTTTTACTACTGAATTGAAGCTCTATCATCCTCTAACCTTCTACAAAGATTTCCTAATCTCTTGTATTGATACTATTTTTTTATTGCTGGATTGAAGCTCTGTCATCCTCTCTACAGTCATGCCTGTAAAAGGATATCCGGTTGTAATTTTGGATGGAATTCTCGAGACTAAACTTGTATGAAGGTCGGAAATCATTTTAAAATAGTGCGCTGCACGTCTACGATTAACTACATTTTTCCTTTCATAAGTTTTGTAAATTAATTTAATAATATATGTTTATTATTAGATCGTTTGATTCACAACCGTATTTCTAATGAAATTAGATTTTATAATAAATCTATTCCTAAATAATCTTATAATTTATTTGGTGCTTAATTTACCTACCTAAACTTATTTTTCCCTCTGCCTCACCACATATTATATGTTCAACCAAGTGCATGATTGCTGATGTGGCAAGCCGCTGATGCGGCGTCCATGTCGGATATAGCTGGGCGATGAGATGGCAAAGGGCGCCACTTATCCCGTTCGAGGTGAGCTCCTAGCTGAGGTCAAGCTCTTGTCCGAAGTGAACTTCTAGCCAAAGTTGAGATCCCATCCGAGGTAAGCCGAAGCCGAGATCGAGCTCCCATTTGGACAAGCTTCCCAAAGAGATACAGAGGCACTTCCCCAGCCACAAGATGGCGGGAGTAAGACACCGTCCCCGGAGGAAGAAGATGGAGGCTATTTGGGCTGCAGTGTAGGAGTGCAATGTCACTATCTCCACCGGACCAAACATGGCCTTCATAGAGGTGCTTGCTCTGCCAGAGCCACGAGACCTACAGTGCGCCACCAGTACCTTTCACATGGCATGTACACCAGCGGAGGTCCAGGTCCCGCGGCACGCCGCCCATACCTTTTGCCAAGCACATGCCTCATCGGGGATCCAGTACCCTGTAGCACGCCGTCTGCATCTCCCATAAGAAGGGTGCCATGCCAGGGCTCCAGTTCTTGTAGCATGCTATATGTATCCCTAAAAGTGGAGGTATTCAATCAAGGCCTGAGACCCTGTAAAGCACCGTCTACGCCCTTCATAGGGGGTCGCTCCACCAGGAGGACAGGCTCTATAGCACGCCGACCGTGCCTCCCTTCTGCAGAAAGGGCCTTCTCCCGAGAACTGGCCCGAGCGAAGATTTGACAAACTGGTGTCCCTCACAATAGAGGATGCCGGAAAAGGACAACCAGCCGAATCTCTGGGTTCGGTCAAGGAGAACCAACTCCTATTTAACGGCCAGGAGGACTTCCGTGACATAGAAGGACACAAGAGAAAAGAAAACCAAGGAAAAAAGGTAGCATACCGAAACAGGGAAGAAATGACCTAGTGCTTCAGGGGCGCTTGTTCTCTTGATCTTTTCTATCTATTTTCCTCTATGCAGTGGCCACAAGAGCCCCTGCTACAATGACTCTGTTTTTCTTGGTCGCCTCACCGACTTGACTGTCGAAGTGTTCCCACAAAGATCTCCGGTCCAGGTCTTCTTTTTTTATAGAAGTTGAGGGCTGCGAAGGTGGAAGGACGAAGGACCCGATGCTCCTGGAGAGGCCAACCCACATCAAAGTTATAGGCCACAACAATCTAGATGATAACAATCATCTCTCACGCTCATACTTAAAATGATCCTCTAGCCAAGGAATTTTTTTAAAAAATAAATATTTAGAAAAATTAATCCTTACATTTGGACATGGAAGCAGAGAACGAGGAACAGACTAGACTTGAAATTAGCTTGCACGTAAGTCTGAGTTAGATGGAGCCCAAGGAACTTGCATTAGCGAACCATGCTTACATAAATAAACCAAACGAGTACAATAATAATCTCTAGCTAATCTACCGAAACCAGTTTGGACAGTCCACTTCTTTCCTGCTTGCCCATCATATATCACATTCATTCTCAAACACACAACACTAGCAATAACATAGATATTACCTAAAAAGAAGAATATTAGACCCTCTACAAGATGGATACTTAGTTTAAAAATGTAACCGCAAACATACACCTTCTTTACCCCAAATATTTTTTTTTTTAAAAAAAAAAAAAAAAAAAACATCCTATAGTGCGATCCATTTAGTAAAAAACCAAAATCTATCAATAAATGACCAGCAACAAAATTAGGCATAATAGTATAACAATTTTGATATTTGTTATGATTTAAATTTTATTTTAAATTTATTTTAAAATCTTGATGTTTAATTTTTTTTTTCAAAATTAAGATAAAGAAGTCTGGTGCAAATTTTAGATTTTTTTTTTTTTTTTCAAAATTAAGCCAAACTCCTTTGCTTTTATAGATATAATAGGTTATATAGAATATATAATTTTGAACAGATAAAAGAGTTAAAAAACTTTGAGACTTAGTAGCCATTGAATCCAAATAATAGTACTTTAGTTATATATAATAGATAATAGATAGATTTAGATAGTTTTTTTCATGCCAAATTATTTTCTATCCAATTTTATCTAAATATGAGAAAGTCTTTGCACACCATCCTTGATGGAGAAAAAATACATCACATAATTTGATTGGAACATGTTAGTCTTGCATTTTAAAACATATTAAATCCTCATAATTTTATTTTGCATTAAAAATTTTGAACGATAAAAATATTCTTTCTTTATGAAAAAGTTATGATATTCCATTACTTGGATTATGATATCTCATGTCTTGGATTATGATATCCCTTGTCATAAGATCAAGAAATATTTTTATCATTGAAAAAGTTTAAACTTTTTTTGCTGACAAAATAATCTCCCAATCTTACGATATCATGTGAACAGGATAATGATACCCTATTTATAAAAGATATCATAAATAAAGAATATTTTCGTCATTCAAATACATATTTAGTATCTGTACTTTATTTTTTCGTTAAAAATCTTAAATGATAAAATATTTTTTTTATACTTTTTTTTAATGATAAAAATATTTCTCGATCTTACGATATATCCCAAGCTAATAGATATCATAATTTTTTTTATAAGAGATAATATTTTTATCATTCAAAATTTTTAACAAAAAAATAAAATTATATATATTAAATATGTATTGAAAAATGAGATTTGCATGACCGGTTCAATTATTTTTGGCGGTCTATTTTTTTTACACCACCCCAGAGTGACAGAGAATTACTCATTAAAATAAATAAAATTCTATTGTTCTAAATGGGCCTATTGTCAGAAGGCCCAATTGTTGGTCATGAGAAGGCGTGTATCTCTGGTGCACCGAGGTGTGCAACAGTAAGTTACACGTCAGCTGTGAAAATCCGGGTCCCACTGCTGTTGTGTCCGCACCAAACACCAGCATAGTGCCATACTGGCGTTGGTGAGACTTGAAACCTCAGGAAGTAGTCGTCGTCACACACGCCCATTCCCACCGCACTCCCGGCTTCGCTCCTCCGCTCGCCGGCCCGATGGGACGACGGCCCGCCGCCGCCCAACCCGACGGAAGTGTCGACAACATCCGGCCGAAGACCAAAAAGAAGAGCCGGAGAAAGGCCATCTCCATTCCCGACCGTCCTCCGGTAGCTCTCCTCAATCTCTAGGGTTTCAGGGCTCTCGGTGATTCTCCATAAATCCCCTGAATTGGAATAGTTAGATAGGCTTTTCGACGTCAAAATCGTGGTTCTTTTGTTGTTTGTTAACCAAGACTTCAGGAATTGTCGAAGTGTTGGGAGCATTCAAGGCTTCTTTACAACAACCCTGTAAAGAAATATATGAATTTACAAGGTTTTAGGATTTTTTCAGTGTTTCCGAAAGAAATAAATCCAAGTTCTTAATTAAAGTGTTCATCGATTCTGTTTAATCTTTTGTTTTTTCCTTCCTTATTTTCCTTGCGTGTCCAGAACTAATTAAACTCTCATTTCGTCGGTTTCTGAATGTAAAAGTTTTCGGTTCATATTTTGTTCTTTGTATCGGTGCTGAGAGAAAAGGTATCCACAAGATTCCCTTTTTAATGAAAATTGGGGTTTCACCAATTTTTTCCATCAAAAACCTGTAGGTGTTAGGTAGTTGCTGCTGACTACTCGACTTGCTTCATTAAGCTATGTGGTTGCTGAGGTGGTCATGTTCTTATTATTATAAGACATTCCCAAGATCCCTTTTTTCTTAAAAAAAAAAGAGAGCAAAATCTGAATTTTTAATTTTTTTCATCAGAAATGCGCAGTTTTTTTTTTTTTTTTGATTCCTGAATCATCGTCAATGCCTGTTTTCATTGAGCCATCGGCTTGCTGCAGCAATTATTTTTGTATTTGATCTTTATATATTTTTATTTTAGTATTTGTTTAAAAGCTGTTGCATCCTGGAGGATCTGATTGTTTCTGTGATATGCTTCAATTGTGAATTTCAATATGCTTTGTAGGCAGTGGAAGAACCTGGCTGCAGCAGAGAAGTCATAGCTCCCAAGACTGGAATGAAGTTTAAAACCTTAGAAGAGCTCTGTGAATTCTATAACCGGTATGCCCAGCATCTTGGATTTGCCACGAAGATAAAGGGTTCGAGCAGGAATCGTGCATATATACAGATTATGTGCTGGAAGGGCCGCAAGAGGGATATAAGGAGGACCGATGCCCTTGCACCAAGACCAACTCTATATACCAGTTGCCCTGCATTGCTCAAAGTGCGTTTGTGCCGCTTCGACGGCATGTACCACCTTAAAGAAGTTGTTCTTGACCACAACCATGAACTCAATCCACTCCGAATGCACTTCTACAAGGATGAGAATATGGTCGGGGCAGGTGTGAAGAAGCGTGAAGCACATGTTGCTGCAGTGAGGGAAGAGAGCTTAGCTCTGGTTGAAAGGGAGTGGATGAGCTCTGTTGATGAGATACAATGGTTGAAGCTTGAGAAAGAGGATGTTGAAGCTCTTCATCAGTTCTTCCGCTGCATGCAGGCTAATAGTTCAAACTTTTTCTATCTGATAGATATAGATGGGGAGGGCCATCTGAAAAATGTTTTCTGGGCTGATGGCAGATCAAGAGCAGCATATCGGTACTTCGGTGATGTT
Source organism: Areca catechu (assembly GCA_021397845.1). NCBI lineage: Eukaryota > Viridiplantae > Streptophyta > Magnoliopsida > Arecales > Arecaceae > Areca > Areca catechu. Next base: position 21,908,830 of record CM038040.1, read on the forward strand.
ATCTTATTGGACACATCTTGCTTGAGAAGCAAGTATAATGTGCCTTTAGCTGCATTCGTTGGACTAAACCATCATGGCCAACCACTGCTAATGGGTTGTGGCTTGCTTTCAAGTGAGAACACAAGAACCTATATATGGTTGTTTCGGGCGTGGCTATCATGTATGTCAGGGCAATCTCCAAATGCCATAATCACTGACCAGGGAAAAGCCAAACAAGAAGCAGTTGCTCAGGTTTTCCCAGGTTGCCCTCATCGTCAATGCCTGTGGCAGATTATGAAAAGGATTTCCAACGAATTGGAAGGATGTGTGGAATATAAAGAAATAAAGAGGGCATTTAAGAAAACTGTGTATGACTCTTTAAGTTCTCATGAATTTGAACAAGAATGGAGAAAAATGATTGAGAAACATAATCTTGTATGCAATGAATGGCTCAGGTTGTTATATCTGGATCGGTATCATTGGGCTCCTATTTTTGTGAAAGATAAATTTTGGGCAGGCCTGTCTGCTACCCAACGCGGAGAAAATATGGATTTCTTCTTTGATGGGCACTTAGAGTCAAATACTTCTTTAAAGCAGTTTCTTGACAAGTATGAGATGGCCATGGAGAGTAAATACGAAACTGAAGCTCTAGCAGATTTTGAATCATTCCATAAGGTCCCGCCATTGTTCACCCAATTCTACATGGAGGAGCAGCTTTCAAAAATTTATACAATTGACATATTTGTAAAGTTTCAGGATGAGGTGAAGGCCTTGGTATACTGTCACCCTTCACTAATTAGGAAAGATGGTTTGGTGTATATTTTTGAAGTCAGAGAACGTATAAGAGGGAAAGAAGGTAAAATGATGGAGCAGAAAAATTATGAAGTTATGTTTAATGCAAATGACCAGGAGATGCGATGCATTTGCCATTCTTTTCAGTACAGAGGCATTTTATGTAGGCATGCATTATCTGTGTTTAACTTTCAAGATATTGACGTGATCCCATCTCGATACATTGTTGAACGTTGGAAAAAGGACTTTAAGGGTGTGCATGCTGTGGTTTGTCCTCCTTATGAAATGGTAGCCAATGGGCCAATGGAGCGTTATGAAAATCTGTACAAGCATTGCCTCAAACTTGCAGAGGTAGGGACCATAACTGATGATAAATATCAGTTTGCGCTAAAAATATTAAATGAGGCAATGGAGAAGCTTCTTGAGGATAGTTTCACAAGCAAAGGCAAGCAGGTTCAGATTGTGATGACAGAACCTACAATAGATTTCAATAATGTTAATAGTTCTGCAATAAATGGCAACAAAGATGTGGGTAAAGAGATTGAGGACATTCATGATCCTAAGGAAGCAAGAAAGAAGGGGCGGAAAAGGAGGAAAGAACCTGCAGAGACATTAAACAGCAACAAAGAAAAGGTATGTGATAAATGAATAAATATTTTGAGCTGACTAATTGTGAAGAGATTCTTTTTCTTAATGTATCAATGGCTATGCAAAAGAAAATGCTGCAGAATCTGACAATAAAAATGCAATGCTTCTTAATGCCCAATAACACTTCATTTGGGTAGCCATCTGGGACATGTGGAAGCATCAATTAGCAAATCTCATTCATATTTTCAAAGTGCTCTTAATGTCTAAAACTTTCCCATTTTTCTCATAGTTCTTTTCCTTTTATTGGTTAATTGTGGAAAATGAAGGAACAAGTGAACCAGACAAATGCACCAGTTTTTCTCCATCCTCCACTACCTTTGAACTATCAACATCCGTTTGCCAATCCAGCATGGGCACAGTGGAGCTTTCAGCACATGAACCAGGTTCAGCCATCTAACCTAATTTACTATGCTGCGGCACCAGTGAACCACCCACAGTTCGGTCTCTTCCTAAATAGGGTATATATATTATATTATCATGTGCTCTTGTATTCCTAATTAAATATAATTAATTCCATTTAACATCTCTAGCTGTGCAATTGGCATATTACAGGATCAGCTTGGTGATCCAAGATTTAGCAATAGTTCAGGGATTCCGTGGAGCTCCAAGCAAATATTAGAGGTTTGCTATGTATTTATTTATTGTCCTTATTATTTGTCTTAAGAGTTTACTATTAGTATCATGACCTTTGTTTCCTCCTATTCCTTTCTTATCAGATTCTAATAATTAACAGTCATCATATTTCATAGTAATGATTGATGTAATTAATATGCAGAAAACTCAAAACCCAGTGACACTTCCCGCTCCAAAGAAAAAGAAGAAGAGAAAGAATGATGTTGTAGAACTGTCACCTTGAGGTACAATTTGAATTTCTTGTCTGCGGTTCAGTCATTTTTGACTGTTTTACTTGCACTGGAAGTAATTATGGCATCTTTTAGCTTAAAGAAAAACAAATATTCACTTAAAATCACATTGTATTAAGCTATATATTTTCCTTGGATTTTTAATTTTATTGGTCGGGTTAGTTGTTCGGATTTTTTAATTCTATTGGTTGAGTCAGTTGTAACTCTTCATAGAAGTATATGGAAATGCTTGTCATAAGATCTGAAAGTATAGGGTCTTGTTCATCTCAGGATTTTGAATGGACAAGATTTTTTCTTTTTCCATATGGCTTTTAGCGTTTTACTAATGTATTTTTCATAACAGCTGGTTGCCTTTGTTTGGGAATGCAGCTTGTGGTACAGTGGTAGGTCCACATGGCTCCCTGCTATACTGTTGACCAGCGTCGATCGTCTTTTAAAAGTGGCATCCCAGTCTTATAGCTCAGAAAAAAGTTGACTGTACTATAATAGAGGAAGCTGACTGTTTAGATGCTTTCTTCATTCAGTATGGAAGAACTGCTTGTGGAGTGTAACAACATGTGACCCCTTCTTTTAGCTTTACCCTTTTGTTATATATATATATGTGTGTGTGTGTGTGTGTGTGTATAATATATGTGTGTGTGTTAGATTTATTAAAACTTTGAGCTGACTGCTCTTTGTGAAGTTTTCTGTATGTATACCTATTTACCGGTATCTTTTTCTTTCCCTTTTGTTAAGAGAAGCTTAAGTTTCTCATTCACATGGAGGTGGGATTTGAAAATTAAATATCAAGATTTGCAGATAAATGTCTTCTATAAGACATGTAGTTCTTGTTTCTCACCTCATTCAATTGTCATTTTAATTTTTCCTCCTGTTGCTTAAAAAATTGGTTGATATTGGGTTTCTACTTTTCGGTCACAACAAGGTGATGTGAAGTGGCCATGCCTCTTCTGATAATTTCTCGATTGTATTTTTACAGCATTTATTGAAGAATAATGAAATCATCAGTGAATAAGAGAATAAATGAATATAAACAAAATAATTCAGATATATTGATGGCTTCTTGATTGTAACATCATATTGTAGTTCAAATTTGACTCATATCCTGGACTGATAAGGTGTTATGATTAACAGCACACGGAATGTAACATTCATCATGGAGGCTATGACCTTCAATAGTAACAGATGATGGACTCAATATCGAACTGTGGTCGAGATAAGTTTTCCTGGTTTTGAGTATTGTTATGGCATATAATTCCTGTATAGTCTTGCAGACTTCTATCTATCATCTTTTGAGGCATTGCATGATTCAATCCAAGGGCTTTGCTCTTTTTTCTTTGCTTCCTTGTAGAGTCATTGCTGGCTTCCACAAAATTGAAATGATGTTTTTGAGCTCTGATGTGAGCAATGCTTGAGACACCTTTTTCTGCTGACACTGAAACCCACATGGTCCGCATCCTCTCAGACATGTGGTGCTCAGGAGGGGTGGAGTCAGCTTTTCAGTAAGAGGTCATAGGTTTGGCTTTCTGCCTGAAGTGGGAGTATTAAGCATAATGTCAAACAGTGCCAGTCCATCCAATCAAAGTGACTAGTCTATGAATCCTTCTGCATGTTAAACTTGAAGACTTCATAATCTTTATCCAATGTCAATTTTGGATGGTTGCCAAGTCTGAGCTCATTCCTAGCTATCATCCACCTTTTAGGTGTATGTATCTCATTAGCAGAGTTAAATGTTCTTCTATATAATCTCAATTCTAATTCTGGAGCTTTTCTTAATTGACTCTTGGATTTAATGTCGCTATCTTCTTTGTGCTTGTTATATTGGCAATATTTTAATTACACTTTTTCCGTTGCTTCTAGTACTAACACTGTTCTGGCTCTGGTTAAGATCGTCACTGCATTACTGTTAGTGTGGGTTTGTGTGGAAAATATTATCAGAAGATGGGAAAGAAAGACAACCCAAGAAGCTTCTTCAATCCCTTCAATTCTTTCAAGTATCTTTTCTTTCTGGAGAGAATTCCACTGTTAGGGATGCTCTAATCCAAATTATTTCTTCTTTTCCCCCATAACTCGCTAATTGACCGAACAGTTAAATATGGAAAATTTAATCTAGAGCATAAAGAATCTGTGCTATTTTTATGGCACGTCTACCTAATCTGTTTTAATCCATGTGTCAATATGGTAGTGTTTCTTTTGTAGTTTTACCCGTGAATTGTTACACAGAACTGAATAGTTTCAACCAATTTGGTAAATTGATGTGCATGCACACTGTTTTAAATCCAAACTCATGTATAGGCATTTAAAATCACATGCATTCCAGCTGTCTTGCTCTTTCCCAATTCAGCCCTTGACTCCTTGTTGTGATAGCAGAAACTAATTGCCCTACTCTTTCCTTGTAAAAGTATGATTATGCACTCGATTTGTTCCATCATTCACTTGACCACATTATCATTATTGTGATAGAAATATTTTTGGGTTGTGGGTGGAGGAGTGGAGGGGGGAAGGCAGGGTTGGGGAACTTTAAACCCTTGCTTGTGAAAATCATAAGAGAGGTCCCATGCTTTTGTGTTATCTAAACACCAATTCAGGTTTCTTGGTTTTCACTGATATATTTCTGATATAAGGCAATGTCAATTTAAATACACATGTTGAGCATACAGTAGAATTGTACATATGCTCCTGCATCTGTTAGTGATAGGTTTCTGATCACTATAATCGGGTGGATTGAATATGATGCATCATATGTGAGGGCTGTAACCAATTTGTCTATATGTATAATATTCTAAGTCCTGGATACAAGAAGTATAGGTTTCTGATCACTATAATCAGGTGGATTGAATATGATGCATCATATGTGGGGGCTGTAACCAATTTGTCTATATGTATAATATTCTAAGTCCTGGATACAAGAAGTATAGTGCTTAGTGAGTTGATCTCATCAGTCTTGTCCATTTTTCTACTGTTTCTGACATTAATTTTATAAGTAAAAAGTTATTAAAAAACTTATTTCAATGGCATATTCCTATAAATATTTTAAAAAGTAATTCAAGCTTGACCACCTCTTCAATATTTGTTTCTCATTAATCTGATCTCTTATCTTTCCAAACTCTATGCTTCCAAACCAATTCAAATTGTAGAATGCTCTCAAATCTTTTGTTTTTCAATGTGCATTTGCACGTGCATGTGCCCATAATGTAAGAGTTTGACTGCACACTTTATATACATGTACAGCATGATAGCTCTTTAAAATTTCATTATTTGTGAGGCTCAAGTAAAAGTGATGTGGTACATAAATCATGACTGCAACATGGGCTGGTGTGCAGAGTAATGCCATTCTGTACTCCATGATATTTGCAAAGAGAATTCTCTGTGCTTGGCAATTTTAATTAGATTGGTAAGTTCGATACGAATTGCTTAAAATGGTTGCTGGAATTGCTTGAATTGCACTCATTCTTGAAAATAGCAGATTCTGCATAGATAAAGGTCAAGTAACTCTCTCGACTCTTCACTTGACAACAACACTAAATGGTATGCTGATTGATAAAAGATAGCAATATCTCATGTTTTGCTGTTGGAACTGGATGGTAACACAGCATGTGTAACTTGGACTCTCCACTTGACATACATGTGCCTTTGTATGATTGTTGTTTGGACATGGACAATTGGCTTTATATTGTCCAAGACTGCAAGTTGCTTGTAAAACATCTATGCAGTCAATGTTCAGTATATGTATTACACTTCCAGCAAGAAACTCAATAGCTAATATTTATCAATACAGTGAATACTGAATAATATAAGGCAATTGCCAACTTTGCCATCGGCTATGGTAGTTATACTCTACATAAAGGTCATAACTACAATAGCTTCTTTGGTTTAGCTAGATCATTAAATAAGGATATAGAAGTTTGTTTCTAAACGCTTATTCCTAGATTCTTGATTAAATGAGGATGATAAGTTGAATATGGCATCATTCTAGGTGACATGTAGGCTATTTTCATATAGTACCAAACAACTTGTTATTGTTATTCTTTTCATAAAAAGTACTTTATGTTCAGGTATATGCTTTATAGTTTGACGAGATACTCTTAAAGTTCTGCTGATGTGATCCTAAATGAGGTTTATTTTGTATTACTTTCTCTTGAACCATACCCTCACTTCTAAATGGCCATGCTGCTTCTCTTGCTGCTTTGCTGTGATTCTATCCTGGATGCAAATATAAAATTTTTAATCAGCATGATCTTTTTCTACTAACTCTTCAAAAGATTCATCCTAATCTTGTACATTAACTGTGGTAGGTAGGTAACTAAAATTCCCAGACAGCCTAGATGATCTGGAACTGTGGGCTCTTCAAGGGGTACATAAGTAGGCTCCTATAATCTTACCATTTTTACTTAGGGTTTTAGTACAATTGCATTGTGAATTTGCAAAATCTAGATTGGCTCTGGTGTTTCATTTGATCAAGAATAGCTCTTGTTTTAAAAAGTTTCATGATAATATTAATGACAAGCCCTCTTAACCGTCGATGGAGATGATTGCTGCTTGCACAATTCTTGTGATGATTCCTGTTTGTTCTTAATTTCTGTTTGATGTGGGGACAGTGGATAATGTTTTCTTAAGACTGGCATTTCTAAGGTGGTCCTTATTTATATCATCGGTCCTTCAAATCCTCCATGCTGTACGTGTTGCCTTTAACATGCTACCTGTAATCTCTGTGATGCATATTTCACTAAAAACTGTCATGATTAGCTGTCGACTAATTTCCCTGATTCCCTCTGTATGACATTTTGATCATTTTGTTCTTCCTTGAATATGTGATCATTACTGGTGATATCGAAATGGTTTATTTGTTTGTTTGTTTGTTGTTCGTTCTTTCTTTTTTTTCTTGTTCTTCTTTCTTTCTTTCTTTCTTTCTTTCTTTCTTTCTTTCTTCTTCTTCTTCTTCTTCGAAAAGATGGGAAGGTCTACCAACATTTCGTTGACATTATGAAAGAAGCAAAATGTGTGCGAAGGAATGCAAGTAATTTAATTCTCCAATCCAACTTATACTTGGAGGACAGCCAATGACCGATGCCACCAAAAACTTCTACAACCTCCCTGAATAATGAGCATTTCATCTTTTACAGAAAGCCTAAAATTTTGGCACTTCTCTCCTTCCAAATCTTCCACCAAATAGCTGCCAATGATATATCTCAACCGGTTCCAAGTCTCAACTCTTTTGGATCCCCACAGAACCCAATATGATACAAGAGAATTAGCTCATTCAAACATCTGACCTTAACCATGAAGAATAGAAAATTCTTCCAAAGTAAGGGCATCCCAGAAAAATTTCAGAATCTGTTTCCTGACCATTAAATATTGGAACCAGCCTAGACCCTTTGATACGATTATCTGCAGTGAAATCCCTGCCTTTTGGAAGAAAACTTGATATAAACTTTGGCTTTCAGAAGGTATCTGTAAACTGTAATTTTTAAATAACTGAGGTCCCTATCCAAAGCTTACCCCATAATTTAAGAGGCTCATTTAATTTGCTTGAAGATCTCACCAAGACTAGCATACTCCAAAAGTCCAAATTGAACATGGCAATGAAATTGGGAAGAAGAATTTCCATGCCCCCTATTTTGATTAACCCCCATTCGGCGCATACCAAGAAGTCACCAGGAAATCCTGATGAGATGCAATACAGATTCCTTGAAAAAAAATATGGAAAGCAGCAAGCAACTTGATAGAAGATCACACACTTCTTTTGTGGTTCAGATTCTGAACCACTTTTCTCCATTCATGCTCGTAAGAGTCCAAATACCTCCACCATTCTCATAACAAAGCAATATTCCAAATTTCTTAAATACTTGTGCCTAGACCATTTTGAGACCTGTCCTTGCAAAAATTACTCCTGCTAACCATTTAGAAACCGTTGCGAACATATTCACCAAGAAAGGGTTTTTTTTTTTTTTTTTTTTTTTTTTTTTTTTAGAACATAGATTTTTTTAAAAAAAAATCCTATGTTCTAAAAAAAAAAAGAAGAAGGGAAGATTTTCTAATGCAATTCATTCTTTGATTGAACCCAATTTGTCACCCAAAGGACAGAAATTATGTAGATAAATTTGAAATCATATGATTCAGTAGTCTTCCATCAATTGAGGGAGCTTTGGAGACCTGTTACGTCCTGAACTCAGCATCGGAATCGGCTACACGACCAGTCGTATAAATTCTAGAATATATTATAGAGATCATGCGAGGTCTAGGTACACAATATTCATCTTTACTCAAAAATTATCTCAGATAAATCAATATTATTTAAATAATTATGTAATAACTAAACAATCCATTCTTTACAAGTTAAATCTACTAAAATGATCCACCAAGTTATTATATAAGTACCAGCAATAGATTTAGCTAAACAAAATTAACTTTACAAACTAAATATTGATATTTAGTCTCACACCCAGTCAGATACCTGCTATACATCATTTCACTACGAATCCAATCCACTACTAAGCTCGAATATCCTGCACAACTCTGAGAAGGAAAAATAAATAGGGGTTGTGAGCTTTTCATCCTAGTAAGGTCTTCAAACAGTCTCACCAATAATAGTATAAATTGAAAATACCAGAAAATAATAGTTTATCAAAACATGCCACCAAAATAACTTAAATATCAAGTGTAACAAAATCTTTGATAACATTATATTTTCTTTTAGTCCTTCCATTAGTTATCCTTCTTCTTTAGGGTTCTGGACTAATCACGGTCATGCTCCAGCCCATGACTGGCAACCTTGGTATCACACTTCAGCCTGTGATGTGGCAATATCATTGTCCATACCTGTGAATCAGGGATGGCAATGGGCCGGGTTCGGGCCGGGTGCGTGACTACCAAAATCCAAACCCAAATATTCAATGCACTACTCAAACCCGGTCCAAACACTATCGGGACTTGATTTTTTTTACCCAAACCCATCTTAATTGTGTATCGGATAATCGGGTTTACCTGACCCAAACCCAACTAAGTTATATTAAATATTTTTTTCATTTTTATCAATTTTAAAATCATCTATAATTTTATAAATTATACATACATTAAACAAATAAAATTTAACTACATTTTTAGTTCAATAGTATTTAATTTCATATTCAATCAAAATTGATATTATGAAGTTGGTAAACTATTAGTTATGATCTTGTTTTGAATTCACTCTGAATAGAATAGGATGAAATTTTTTTTTCAATATATATATATAATGATTAGGATATAAGATTCAAGTATTTTAAAATTTAATAATTAATAATTATAATTAATAAAATATATATAATTATATATATTTAAATATTAAAATAATTCGGGCCGGGTTCAGATCGGGTATATATCTATCCAGTCTCGGTCCAAATCCAAAGTTAAGCATTCGGGTTTTACCCAAATCCGGTTCAAACCCAGTCAAAGCGTTGACTACCCGATCCAATTGGGTCATGTCGGGTACCCATGGGTTTGGATTTTATTGCCATTCCTATCTGTGATTGGCAATATTTGTTACGATTTTGCTTGTGACTGGCAATATCATTATCCATGCCTGTGATTGGCAATATTTATGATGATTCCACTTGTTACTGGTAATATCATTGTCCATGCCTGTGATTTCCAAATCATTTATATCTCAGTCTCAAACAATCATAACCTGAATTTCGATGTCACTCATGCCTATCCTAATCACTTGTATCACAGTTTCAAATCATCATAACCTAAATTTTGATACTATTTATATTATATTCTAATAACAATCGTATTATTATTATTTTAATTATTTATATTATTATTTGAATGATCATAATCTAAATTCTGTTATTATATTCGAAACTAGATTCGGGCATGATAAGACTCGTCATAAAGTTCCTTCTCATTTAACAAAGCAGATCATTGCCGGCTAATTTATTCGAAAGTCAACTTTTTCAGATGGAAGTTAATTCATTAGCCAACAACTTCATTATTTTCTAAGCGGACGCTGGCAGACGTGGACGGGTAGCCTCGGGCAGAATCAAACATGGAACTTTGGAAAGGGTACTTGTTAAACTCTTATTGGCTGGAATTTACTTCCTTGTGGGGCTAGCACCCAGCTGATCCACCAAATTTATCAGGCCTCGGTCGCGATGTGACGTGTCGGGATCAAATAGGGTCATTTGAAGCTAAAGCAGCGGGGAGGTCGAGGCTGGCTTCCCAGCTTAGAGGATTAGATGCCCAGCCCATCCTAAGCACTTAAATTATGTTTGGTAACAGGCTCATCACATTACTATATTTAATATATTTTTTAAATAAAAATTTATTTTATTTAATAATTTAGATTAAGAGATAATTTAAATTATCAAATTATTCTCTCTTTTTTTTCTTTCATATAGTATAATATAATATATTTAATATTTTATAATAATATAAGATACACTATATTTTATAATATATTTAATTTAATTTATTTAATTTTATATTGATATAATATAATATATATATTATATTTTATAATATAAAATATATTTTATTTAATAATATAATATATAAATTTAATATACTATTTAATATCTTTATATTAAATATATCACATATTTAATATATAACTTTTTTAATATTAAATTTATTTAATATAAATATAAATTATAAAATATAAAAATATATATTTTTATATAATATATTATACAATAATATACTAATATTATGTAATATTTATATTATAATATTAATAGAATATGATATATAATATATTTAATTTAATTTACTTAATATATAATATATAATATAATATAATATATATTATTTAATATATTATTTAAGGGGGAATCAATGCTGCTTCAGCATTCTATATTAATTCTGAATCTGGCATAAAAATTACTCAACAATTTGGTTTATATTTCAAGTGGATGGTTGAAGTTCAGAAACTGCTGCCAGTTCAACCTTTTACATTGTGCTGCTGATTGGGGTGTTCATGGGTTAGGAATATTGGACGGTAAATGTCAAGTTATGATTTTTGTATGTTTTTTAGTATCACAACTTGCCTTCTCTTTCTACCCACAAAAAAAAAAAAAGTTAATTTATGCTATGACATTATTCTTTTCATCTTTTTTTTTTCCCAAACAAAACAATGATCAAAATTCAAGGATATTTTTCCTTGGACCCTGATACACAATTTGCCCTTCCGAGAGGATAACGATGTCATCAAAGAGGTCGTATGTCTCTGGAGCTAGCTGAAGCAATGAAATGAATGCAGTCCCACCAAGGATGTGGACTGTTTGTTTGAGGGAGTTGACAATCTGGTAAGTTGTGGAGCTGTCGAGACTAGTAGAGATCTCATCCATGAATAGTGCCTTAGCCGGCCCAACAAGCATCTCACCTGCATAGAATCATGTGAAGCATCATTAGAACTTGCTATCTTATTACATCAGAGGATGCTGTTTATGATTGATAGTTCTAGACTTCTAGTCCAGCATCTTCTTTTTCTTGTTAGATTTACATGTTGTAACACGCTTCTTTTGTCTTCCAAAGATGCCTCTTATCATTGCATCTCCTACCATAGTATCAGCACATATTTCCAGTCCCAAAATCTGCAGAAATGAATAGTATAAATTGATTCATTTTTTTTCTACTTGATATTTTCAGCACGTGGATCCCTAGCCCACGATCCTAGCCCACGGCCTAAGCCTACGGCCCACATAGGGGACTGGCTCGGCCCTAGCCCACGACTCACATAGGGTCGGGCCGGGTTGGATTTTTTTGGTCCATTTGTACAAGTGGGCCTAGCCCGGCCCGACTCATAAAATGCAAGCCCATATGGGTTAGGGCCGGGCCAGCTCATATTGACAGCTCTAGTTGGACGATCTTTCATGATGATTTAATTAGGATCTTGGATAAAAAGTTATATGCATACTTGGTTGAACTGCACAATTAGCATCTACTGTTCTTCTGAATAATGGTGTTAGATTATTTATCACTAAATTAAATATATCTTCAGACATGGAGGCTACCATTGCAAACTTCATCATTCGATAACTCATTAAAGCATATCTATAATCAATAGAATGTCACATTTGTAATAGGATTTTATGACATATAACATGATTTTATAAAAGAAAAAGATATATTAATCTATATAATGTGAGTGCATACAAAGATTTTCTAGTACTTTTTTACAAAATTGAAATTATAGTTGAAATCATTGAATTGATATTTCATGTTCTTATACCATTTCTTCAAGAAGTACTTATCTATAGTACAAAATACTTCACTTTGATGGATTAATAAGATATACCTATATAAATATCTCCTAAATTAGAAGGATCGGCACTAGCATTTGACTCCTCTAAATGATTATCATATGAAATGATATAATTTTTTATAATATCCTTCATAGAATTATGGCATACATTTATAAAAATTAGGATATCCAGGCAAAAAACCAAAAATTAAATGTTATGATCCTCTGTACCGGGACTTTTATATTATCCATTACCTAGAATACGATTAATTAAAGAAAGTTAACACTTCTGATAATCAAGATATGAATGGGTTAAGTAATTTATGACATCTTGGGATATTATATAGTTTTCTAATACATTAAGTTCTTTTAAACATTAAAATAGTTGATGTAATGAATGATCTATGAAAAATTATAAAAAATAATTTATGAAAGGTTTTTTACTTTCTGTTGGGATGATATTTTATTTTAAAATAATAGAATAAGCCTTTAATTGCTTATTTCAATCTCGAATCAAAATTAATTCTTTATATCCAACACCCAGAGTATTTTTCAGAATGAGAAAAATCTTACTTCGACCTTAGATGCTACTTGATTCCTTAAACCCGACTTTCATAGTACTTTTCAAAGTAAGGAAAAATTTTACTAGAAATAGTTTTCAAATATTTTAGAATGAGCAAAATCTAATATAACATGCTTTCTAAATATCTTGAAGAAAAAAGTATCTTAAAAAGAAATGATATTTTTATCATCTTAGATTTTTTTTAAAAAGCCTGATCATATATTATTGCACGTCATGTTGATAATAGACGCCCCGCTCCCAAATATTCAAAGAGGTATTTAACGCAGGTTGTGTCCATCCTATCGTGCCAATTCGGATTTGCATGGATCAAGGAAAAGAGGTGGTATGGATTAGCTCAAATTTTCGCATAGGGTGTACAAAAAATATTGCACTACGAAAATTACCTATTCGGGGGAATTAAACTAACATAGAAGTTGTGCTCTAAAACCCCATAACTTCGGCGGCTGAGAGCATCTATAACATACTCATAATCCACTTATTGCACCTCAAAAGACTCCATTAAATGTTTAGAGCTCCCATACCTTCGAATGATTCAAAACCATGATTTGAGTCTCTCCCCCTCCTTCTCAAAATACAGAAGATTTAATATATTGATGAAAAGATTTTTTTGGATTAAACTCGAGCAATTGAGTAGACTAAGAATCATTTAATGGAAATTATTCATGACTCATCAAAGAAACACTTGTAAAGTATACATTTGGGATGCCAATGTTGTTATTTGCATCGTAGTTTTGCAATGATATTTCGTGTTCTTCATTCTTCTTATACCTAATAAATATATAAATATGCAAGATTTTGTTTCCAGCTATTTAGTTAGCCATGTATTTTTATTTTTGTTTTTTTGGCCCGGGAAGGGGGGGGGGGGGGGGGGGGGGGGGGGGGGGGGGGTCCTAAAATTGTCCCTCTCATCTCTCTTTGAAATTAGCGAGGGGTAGTCCTACTTTTCTACCTCATATCTCTCTCACCCATTAAGATTTAACTCCAACAAAAATAACGTCCTTGTCCTTTGCTTTTTTTTTTGGATAAGGAGTGATACCATCTGAACAATTACTCGATGATTCTCTTTTTTTTTAATTTTAATATCAAATAAAATAAAGATTATACCCATATCAATCATTTTTTTAAAAAAAATAAAGATTATATCAATGCTATTCACAAGAAATTATTTGCCTAAAGTTTTAATTAATATTTAATAATTTTACCAATTTAGAAATAGAACCTGATTAATTCCTTTTTCTTTGCTTCACAAAAGCAAAAGAAATTGCTTTATTTATATACTTGGATGTCTTCAAAACCTTACTATTTTCAAATAATAATAATAATAATAATAATAATTTATTTTTTTTTATATTTAATGTGATGTGGCAGGATTGCTGATGTGTAACCCATGTCAGACACAGTTAGATGCCACGTCGAAGGAAGCTACCACGTCGAATTTCTCTCCGGATTCCTTCGCCAAGCGGCTCCCTCGGGGTCGAGACGCCGTGGCCGAAGTCAAGCTCCGTCTCTCTCCGGACTCCTTCACCAGGCGGCTCCCTCGAGGTCGAGACGCCATGGCTGAAGTCGAGCTCCGCCTTTCTCTGGACTCCTTCGCCAGACGGCTCCCTCGAGGTCGAGACGACGTGGCTGAAGTCGAGCTCCGTCTCTCTCTGGACTCCTTCGCCAAGCGGTTTCCTCGGGGTCGAGATGCCGTGGTCGAAGTCGAGCTTCGCCCCTCTCCGGACTCATTCGCCAGGTGGCTCCCTTGAGATCGAGACACCGTGGTCGAAGTCGAGCTTCGTCTCTCCGGACCAGCCCCATATTGGATGAAGGGATCAGCAATCGAGGACGTCGCCGCTCTCCTTGGGTGGCGGTTGGCCACCCATGGACCATGGAGAGATACCTGCCAAGCCGCAATAATTGTCCCAACTACCACTTACATCGAAAAGGAAGAAGTCCCCCGATCGAGGCGCTACACTCTCTACCAATTGTCTGTACCACCCAGAAGAAATCGATCCAGAAGATTCAAATCCAGAGGGAGGCTATCCCCCGATCGAGACTCTGCCAGGCTTTCCGAAATTGAGCGACCGGAAGGAATGTCAAAGCGCACGGTAAGTTCCTTATTGCAAATGAAGAAAGATGGTGCACGGCACGAAACATCACCGCACGTGCCTGCAAGCGAGGGGAGGATCCCAAGGTAGGCATCCGGCAGCCACCTTGGCTTAAAAGAGCCCTCCAAAGTTCCAAGAAGAAGGTAAGCAAACTAACGGGCAAGAAGGGTGGCATACAGGAGAGTAACTGAGAGACTAGGTGCCCAAGGCTACCAGAGACCCACCGAAAGGGTCTCGACGGACATAGCCTCCTTGTCCAAACTCTCCTCCATCACCACTTCTCCTGCTCCACTCACAACTCATTTACATTCTTCCAGTATATTACTTTTTCCTTCTAGCATGGAGTCCATCTACGGGGCTCGACCAGGAGGATCTGTTCCCTTGGATCGCCAGACTTGAGTATCGAAGTGTCCCCGCCGGGATACCGGCCCGGGTCTCTTCTATTTTGCAAGTTCGAACATGCAGGCAGGTACCAGAGCGACAAGGATATGATATAAGGTTGTCTTCAGCTACAGGCCATGACGGTTTAGATGGCAACAATATGTAATTTTACTTATATGTTAAGACTTAGATAACTCATGCTTTTTTTTTTTCCTATTTAGACGTAATCAAATGTATTGTAGAAAGTAAATTAATGTTTTTTTGAATAGTACCGTTTAAAATGAAGAAATATAAATAATTATTCTTTTTTTTGTATATTTAAATTTTAAATATTTTTTAATTGCAATCCATTACCCACGCTGGACCGCGGGTTGAACCAATACCCCGATGACCTGGCCCTTTGGCCAGGCGAGTCTCCTGTTGGGTTTTAATTGCTCCGGTGCAAGGTTGGTGTACTCCAACCTACTTTTTATCCTCTTCCGACCAAAACAGCATGCATTTACGAAGCTTGAGGGATGATAGCATCGAAGGGTTGTTACGTGACCAGGTGCGAACTCTGTTTCGTTACTCCACGCCCATGGCTGTTGCCTTCCACTTTCGTGGCAGTGCATGGCTCATTTCCACTTAGGTCCACTAACATGAGCTTTTGGTTGGCATGGTATAGCGGCCACCTCTGTACAAAAATTTGTTAAGACATTGATGATCTTCTGAAAAAAAAATACCATATGTGAGATTTGAAGCTTAAACATTTTGTTTGTGGTGTTTTCCAAAATAATTTACCATCCTGATGAATGGATGCCTGCCGTTGTTTTCTACCCATGAGTTACCTGAAGATGTGAATGAACTGGGCTTGAGCAAGCCAACCCTAGCTTCATGTTGGCTTGTTTATCAAGATCGAGCTAAAGTTGTGTCATGTTTGTACATCAATTTTAATTAAATTACATTACTTTTTGAATTATTTTATTTTTCCATAAGTAAATATAAAACCATATTTTTACTTATAGATAACGATAATAATATGTTGTGAATATATATTATTTATTTATATATAATTTAGAGTTAATTGAGTCAGGTTCAAATTAACTAAAACAATCTCTAGCTTGTTTTGTTTGCTAATTGAGTGCACTAGATTCAAGCCAAGTTTGAGTTAAACAAGAGTTGACCATGAACAACCTTTTCACATGGATCTAGAGTTAAAAATTGCCCAATAGAACCCAGAGGGGAATTTTTATTTTTTTATTTATTTTTTATTTTTTTTATTTTTTTATTTTTTTATTTTTTTTTGTGGCGCGGGGGGGGGGGGGGGGTGTGTGCAATCATTTAATATGTCAATGGTTCCAAAAAAAAAAAACCCTAAATTATAAATAATATAGAATTATAGTAGATATTATTTACTTGCAGTAGGATTTACTGAAAGGAAGTGGCTTAGAAGGTTGATTTGGTTCATTGGAAGATTTCCCCACGGCTTTTCCATGGTTCTCATGAAAATTGTATGCATGGAAGGACTACCATCCCTTCCCACAAATTGTAATTATTTTAGAGTAATACGTGTCGATAGGTTGCTACTATGAGTTTGTTTTGTAGATTTTTGGGATAAATATCTTAAAAATCGAAGCCTACACATATTATTGGTAGCAGATTAGAAGGGGTAGTAACATCTACCATGACTATAGAGGCAGCGTATAATCTATTTGTATACCATGTGGTCCCATGTTCACCGCTACATTACAAACAATCTTCATTTTATGATTTTATATTTTTTTCTATTAAATTTAATTTTGATCACATATAGAAGATCATAATACAAAATATTAAATTAAAAAAAATTAAATCAAGCATACTTTGATTTTATGGAAGATACATGATTCTTGTTGTAATAATCTATAAAAGAAATAAGAACCGTGGATATGGATCATCCTCTCCATCTTTTTCTAATGTCTGTCTCTTTAATGAGATATGTGTCCTTTTAAGAACATAAAAAAAAAATTATGTCATAAAATTTTCATAGATAAATATATATACACCTGAATCGAAAATTTAGTTCAGTTAGTAAATGTCAATAAATCAATTTATTACAAAATACATTAATCAAATAAGGTTTACATCAATATCTATTATATCGCATAACTAAGATAATTAAATCTAAATAATAATATAATCAAAAAAATTATAGACTCTTTAATCATTCATTCAGACACCAGTTTGGCCTGTATGTCGAAATAAAATTAAAATCAGTTAATAATTAATGAAAACCATCTTAAAAGAATTTTCAATACTTTTTATCCGGAAAGCGTGCTATTTTGTTGTGGCATCACGGAGACAATGTATTTTGTTAACATCATCATATGTCTTATCAACATATTATTTTTGATTTTTTTTCTTTGTTTACCTTGTAGGAGAGGCTTATGCTACTACAATATATTGCACATAAAAGCATATGGATGTATATATATATATATATATATATATATATATATATATATATATATATATATATATATATATATATATAGATGGATGGATGCATGCATGCTATAAAATAATTTTTCAGCCGGAATAAAGCATAACAAGATATTTTAAATTCATAAAAACCGTACAAAAAATAATTCTGAATTCAATTCTTCAACATAAATAAAGCACGAAAAATCAGACTTTGAACACATAAAAAGTGCAAAAATATAGTTCTGAACTCATAAAAGGTACTACAGGTCCACATCCAGAAAGGCCACCTGGAACCAAAGCTGCTGCATAAGACCTTGGACATGCATGATGTTAGATGGTTCCGAAGCAAGCCGAAGCTTATGGTACCATAAAATGCACTAAAAGTATGGTCATCCAAAAAAGAACCAGCAGCCAGGATCCTCCCAAGTTCGGAGTCACAGGCAGGTCCATCATAAATTACCCACACTCATATCTATTTGACTCCCATAAATAAGGAGTCACCAGCTAGGAAGGATCAAATAATTCTCACCTCCATCACCTTCTAAAGAAAAATAAAACTTCTCACTCACTCAAAGAAACAGGGCACATTCCTTGAGTGGATGGTAGATTCTCTTGCCAATTACGTTCATGATCAGATTTTCCAAAACATGTATCTTGTCACTTGTGAAGGACACCAAGGAGGATCCAGATGAAGGGCATTTTATTAGAAGAATGAGATAGAATATATGCATATAAAATGATCAAGGTTTGTTGCTCATGTCTCAATGTACAGTCTCTTTCATTTAGATTTAATTATTTCTCACTACATTGGATGGTAGATTCTCTTGACAATTCCATTCATGATCAGATTTTCCAACACTTATCTTGTCACTTGTGAAATGGACTCTAAGGAGGATGCATAGGAGGGGCATTTTATTAGAAGAATGAGATAAGAATATACGCATGTGAAATGATCAAGATAACATGTTGCTCATGTCTCAATTTACAGTCTCCTTCATTTACACGTAATTACTTCTCACAGTGAATTGTCTTCAAATAGGTTACAAAAGGACAGTTTCATAATGATGCTAACCCCTTTAGAGATTCACTAAATGCAGTCCCATTCCACATCTACAAGAGGGCTCCAGGTGAGTAGAAGAGTTTAATAAACTGTGGGCTTCTTCCCACATTAGTGGACAAAGGACTGGTTTTTGTCAGTGGTAGGTGCATTACAAGTGCATTAGGCTCATGGTCTATTAACGCTTCTTTTTATTTTCTGTTCAGTGATCTGTTCTTGATGTCAGAAGATTAAAAACAGCATTCTTATATTTCTTCTTGTAAAATTGAAATTAGAATAAGAACATTGTTTTTTTTTTTTAAAAAAAAAAAAATTCTTCTTTTGAAGCCTCAGGTAAGTCCACTAAAGTTTAGGAAGCCACCACCTTGACTGACAAAATAAAAGACAGGAAATCCGACCAGATAAGCCATTTATCAAGGAAATTAGATTTTACAGGCATAACTAGCACTATAGCTTAAAAGAAAAATGGCTTGATTGTGACAAAATATAGAAATTTATTAGATTGCTACTATGAAAGCGATCTTTATTTGGAAAGAGAGCTTGAAGCACGAGTTTACTGGAATGGTTTTACCAAAAAAATAATAAAATAAAATAAATGAATCAAATTCAACAAACCTTAGGCCTTGCTAAGTTATATATATATATATATATATATATATATATATATATATATATATATATATATATGTGTGTGTGTGTATATGTATATATGTATATATGTATATATGTATATATGTATATATGTATATATATGTATATATATATATATATATATATATATATATAAGATACACATGTCAAAAAAAAAAAATAATGTCTATTTTTACTTGCTAATTATTATTTTAAATTTGAATCATTTATTATTATTATGGAATCCGGTTTAATATAAAATAATTACCGGTCCATTAATTGAGCCAATTTCAATTTTTTGTATATCAGCTAGATCAGTAATCCTGAAACCTGATCTGAAGAGAGTACCTTCGAAATATGTTATTTTTATTTCCTTCGGCTTCATATCTTCAGTCTGGTTCAAAGAGAGCGCCTTCGAAATATGTCATTGTTATTTCCTTCGGTTTCATATTTTCAGCCTGGTCCGAAGAGAACGCCTTTGAAATATATTATTATTATTATCTCGATCGGCTTCATGTGTTCAGCCTGGTCCGAAGAAGATATTTCTGAAATATGTTATTCATCCCTTTAGTACCACAGTAAGTAGCTATTTATTTTTTAATTCACTCTAAAGAAATAGATTCGAAGCATATAACTAACATCCCTTCGGACCATTCCAAGGAAGGCAATCCAAAGAGACAGTTAGGCTCATTTCGAATCCTTCCTTAGAGAGTGCATCTGAAGCATATGAACAATCCTTCAATCCAAAATAGTTAAAGGTTGTCTGGTTGTTATAACTATCCCCATATGGTCAATAGCTCTGAGATAACTGATTTTCCGACTGCCACTACATACTGTTACGAGGAAGTTTAGCTAACCAACTTTCATAACCATAAGTAGTTACAAATATTGGTAAGAGGGATAGGCTAACAATAGACAAGTTAGCGCTAGTTTCCAACTAGTTCTTTTAAAGCCCCTTCTTCCTTTCCATCTTATGCTCTCAAATTCTTCATTCTACTGCCTAAATTCTAGCTAACTTTGGCATCGAAGTATCTTCTACCAGAAAAATTCCGGTCAGAGAATTTGTTTTGCAGGCTCTCATCGATGGCAAACCAGCAGGCAGGCCATTCCGTCCGGTCAGCAAGGATTTAGCGTCAACAATTATAATTTTTTTTAAAGCTAATCTATGAGGTTTAATTTAGGCCAGGCAAAACTGTTTAGTGTTTTAAGATTCAAAGCCATGATATATTGCAATACTAGTTGACTGGTGAACGTAGTGCCGCATCTAATTGGTGTCAATAATATTTTCTACTCCAAAAAATCTCTCCCATGGTAACAATGGTTTATTATTTACTTTTTAGTAAATTAAATTTATTAAATCAATTCAATATATATATATATATATAAAGGTAATAATTTTTTTTCTTAAAAATTCAGTAAAAATATTTACCAAAGTAGCCCATTAAATAAATCCAGCCTTACCAGCCATACATTTTTCAGATTTAGTAAAATGCTTTTTTTTTTTTTTTCATGGTAATGGATTCACAAGTTTTTCCTGCCTTTCCATGACTGGTGTGCATTTTTTCCTCATTCTTTATTCATCTGCCTCTCTCTCTCTCTCTCTCTCTCTCTCTCTCTCTCTCTCTTTCTAAAAGCGTTTTGGCAATGGCCAATTCCTTCTCAGATTCAACACTTCTCCTCCCCTTGACACTGAGGATAGAAATATAAATGGCCAGTTCCCCCTCCCCCTTATAACCCCAAATCCTTTACCTCTTAAACCCTCTCCTCTCCTCTCTCTGATAAACCCTTCTATTTTCCTCTCCTTCTCTTCTTTCTCCGATGGCGGGATGCTCGGTAGCGGCGCCGCTCTGCACGTGGCTGGTGGCGGCGTGCGTGACGGCGTCGGGCGGAAGGGAGGGGCCTTTGACGGCGCTGGCGCCGGCGGTCGGGGAGGGGAGGCGGCTGAGCCGGTCGGCGAGGAGGCGGAGGGCGGCGGCGCTCCGCCTCGACGCTCGGGATTCGTCCAGGGGGCTGGTGTCGGCGCTCCGTGGATCGGGGATCCAGGGGCTGATGAGCTCCTGCCTTGCCTTCGAGCCCTGCGCGGAGTTCTACGGCTCCAAGGGCGCCTCGGCGTTCTTCGGGGAGAGTGGCTTCTCCCTCTTTGGGATGTGGAAGGCGGAGACTACGAGAAAGCAGCGAAGGGCCGCGCGCGCCTCTTGCGTCTCGGGTACTCCATTGATCGACTTATTCTTTAACTTGTTTCAGAAAAAAAAAAAAAAAAAAAAAAAAAAATGTTTCTTTCCCTTTTTCGAGAAAAAAAAATGTGTCTTTTTTATTGTTTGATAGCTTTGAATTAATCTTCCTCGGTATAATTTGTCATTTGCTGCAGAAGTGATTTGGTCAATAATTTAGCTTATCTTGTGAAAGCTAATAGCATAGTAGATTCGATATCTTTGGATCTTACATGTCCATGTTGTTGAGGAGATCGTAGTCGGAATATTGAAATTAGATGGGAGTTTGTGTTTTGGAACTAAGTATCTTGTTTTTTAAGATACAATATGCTGATATTTTGGAACCTTTGAAGTAAATTTAAGTTCTAATTGTGATATGGTGCTGTCATGGATTCTGAGTGTGATGTTGAGGTAGAGAAATACACACTCTTATCATATGCGAATGTAATAAAATTAGGGGGAACAAACTTGAATTTACTTATGAAGAAAATAGTTATACTTTGAGCCTACTGTTTTAAGATCCTGGGTCATAGCAAACTTGATGTTCCTGGGATTATTTTCTTTTCTTTGATCAATGATGAAACTGTTTGTAGGGGAGCTTTTTTAGTCTTTTAGAATGCCGGCTACCTGTCACCATGTTTTTTGAGTGAGCAAATAGAACTGTTTCGGTTATCCTATTAACTTAGACTTATAACTTAGTGAAATCATTCAGACAACAAACTATAAATATTACTCTTCTTCTGTAAGGCAGATTTTATAGGGATCCAAATCCCATCTTTTTGCAGTGTTTTAATGAAGTATAGGATATCGTTAATTTAGTAGAGAAATGATTTGTGAGACGTTTCATCATAAAATTTTCTATATGATATTGGGTTATTCGTATTCACTTCTTGATTGACTGAAAATTAGAAAAGAGATCTCAGTTAGAAATGCTTATCGCATTTGAGTTTGATCGAACCTTAAAAGGAATGCTGAGATTAGTCATAAAAAACATTTACTGGATCCAAGTAATAAAATGAACCGTGAAATGCAACTAATGCTGTCCCATAGCATGCTGGGGTAGAGTGCCATGATTTTCATAATTTGCACTCTTTACTTAAGGCCATGAAGATATGCTCAAAGATTGTACTAATCATCCCATGTAGATAAAACTTCTAAACATTCTGTTTTCTGACACCTGTGGAACAATGGCTAAGTATAACTTCTGATTATGTATCAAATTTTGCCAGGTTTTAATTCAGTTTACATTGTTTCAGGCAAAGCAATGGCAGTAGCTGTGCAGCCTGCTAAGGAAATTGCAGAAAAGAAGAGAATCCATACAAAGAAGAGGAGGGTGGTCGTGACAGGGATGGGTGTGGTGACTCCGCTGGGCGATGATCCTGATATCTTCTACAATAACCTTCTTGATGGTGTCAGTGGTATAAGTCAAATCGAAACATTTGACTGTACAAACTATCCAACAGTAGGTTTTCTTCAGAACCCATTGCCTATTTTAATAGTTTGAAGTAATGGTTAAATCTATATCTGTTATTATTTATATCATTTTTGAAGCATTTGCAATATAGACTTATGCAGACTAAATCCCAGAGTTTCAAAGCCCTTTCTTAAGTTCTTAATACTGGGAATTTTCTGTAGAGAATTGCAGGAGAAATTAAATCTTTCTCAACAGATGGATTGGTGGCACCTAAGTTATCTAAACGAATGGACAAATTCATGCTCTATTTACTTATTGCTGGAAAGAAAGCATTAGCCAATGGTGGGGTTACAGAAGAGGTCATGAGTCAGCTTGACAAGGCAAAATGTGGGGTGCTCATAGGCTCTGCAATGGGTGGAATGAAGGTATACTTTTGATATTTTCGATCCTTGATATCTAAATGTTGGATATCAATGGGTAAAACAAATGGTAAACTGAAAGCCTTGCATTATGATGGTGAGATGGTTTCTGTCAAGGGTTTATCAGTTCACATGGTACTTTGAGGAAGTCATCACATCTACCTCATATTTTTTTTTGAATTTTTTAAGCAATATTTATGAAAACTGCAGGTGTTCTTCTAACAGGTTTTTAATGATGCCATCGAAGCTCTAAGGGTCTCATATAAGAAGATGAATCCATTTTGTGTTCCATTTGCAACGACAAACATGGGTTCTGCAATCCTTGCTATGGATCTGGTAAACCAATACACCTGTTGTAGGAAATACAGCTTATTAGTGAGATTTGCTGGAATACTTGTGATATATATCATTCTTTATGTTAATTGCAGGGTTGGATGGGCCCAAATTACTCTATTTCAACTGCTTGTGCTACAAGCAATTTCTGTATCCTAAATGCAGCAAACCATATAATAAGAGGGGAAGCTGTAAGTTACTTTCTATACCTTGGCTAATTGTGTTCATAAGTCTTTATACACTTCTACCTTTAATATGCTTTTCTTTCACTCCACATATGATCGTGCAGGATGTGATGCTTTGTGGTGGATCAGATGCCGCAATTATACCCATTGGTATATATCCATTATTTGTTCGACTCAAGCCCTGTACCTTTTTTTTAAAGTTCATGATCAGTTATATCTATCTGGATATACTGCAGGACTAGGGGGTTTTGTTGCTTGCAGAGCACTTTCTCAGAGGAATAGTGATCCGACTAAAGCATCACGCCCTTGGGATGTTGTAAGCATAGAATATTATGTCTTCACTTTTTAGATTTAAGCTCTTGATGAACCGTCTGATGCTTTGGTCTTAATTTGAATTAGCTGGACTTTGTCTTCCGGGCTTGCATGTTTCTTGAAAGAATTTTAAAACCTCTGGCCTCCTAAATTATCATGTTGCTTTGTATATTGTGAAATTTTAAATTTGGATATTTCTGTTGCTTGTTGGCAAATTGGAAGAACTGTAAGGTGAGAGGAAGAAAATAATTTTGAAACAACATGTGAATTCTACTGTGAATTGTAGTTTTTAAACACTGCCAACCGATGCGTCACACACAGTTACAAACACATATATATGTTATCATAAGGTGCTAATTTTACACCTTGCAAAATTACAGCAATATCTTGATTGTTGGTGCGACTACACACATTTTAATTTATTCCAAAAATTATGCAATACACTGACAATATATCTGCATGCCAACAACATGGAAGATGACATTCTTTGGCAGTTAAGAATGAAGGTCTCTTTTACATGGACTGCAGTGATTATACTTAGTAGATTTATGGTTTATTATAAGTTCAGTCTGTTTATTGACTTTTGTGCTGACACCATGTGACAGGATCGGGATGGATTTGTGATGGGGGAAGGGGCTGGTGTGCTCCTACTGGAAGAATTAGAGCATGCTAAGGTTTAACAATTTGCAGTTTTCCATGAAGAAATATAATGAAAAAGGTTTTAGGAATATGTCATTTTGTTAATCTGTAATTGCCTTATTCATTTTCTTCTGTTCCCAGCAAAGAGGAGCGAATATCTATGCTGAATTTCTTGGAGGAAGCTTCACTTGTGATGCTTACCACATGACTGAGCCACATCCTGAGGGTAAAAAATCAAATTTGCTATTCATTTAATATGTGATTTTCCCTTTCTTTCCTCTGGATCTTTTATGTTGATATTGTTATCACACTTCGATTATTTGATTCCTTGGGAAAAGGGGCAGGCATTGCTCTTTGCATTGAGAATGCATTAGCACAAGCAGGGGTAGCCAAAGAAGATGTTAATTTTGTAAATGCTCATGCAACTTCAACACCTGCGGGTGATCTAAAAGAGTATCAAGCTCTCATTCGTTGTTTCGGGCAGAATCCTGAGGTAAGAGGAGTAAATTACATAAGTGGGTTTTGCTATCATTTGACCACTGACTAAAATTGTATGACAGCTGAGAGTGAACTCTACAAAATCCATGATTGGTCACCTTCTAGGAGCTGCTGGTGCGGTGGAAGCTGTTTCTGCAATTCAGGTGAAACTTTCTAGCTTTTATAATATAATTTTGGAGAAACTTTTAACTAATACCTCATTTTTATAATTATTACTGATAGAATTCATTATTCCTCCTCGATGTGCTGACAGGTTTTATCATCAATATTCATTTAATTCATACTACGATATCTCCCATGTTGTAATTGGATTTACTATTATTTTAACTTTCATGTCCATAACAGCAGGTCTACAACCATTAACCTTATTCATAGTATTTGGGTTCAACTTTTAGAGTTTTCTTTGATCAAGCTCTTAGCATGTCCGTTGCTAGTGTCCCTGTTAACTTTTCAAATCCATTTACACAATTCCCATCCATGTTAGATTAGGTATTCTTTTCCTCTCTTCTGAACTTTCTCCACAAATTTAAGCACCCTTTGTTATCATCTCGTCGTAAAATTTTTGTTGCACATGCCCATGGCACAACAATCAGCTTACCATCATTAAAATCTGAAGTGGCACTACTTCTATTGCTCCTTCAATATAATGGTTTCTCGCTTTGTCCTTAATTTCGTGATGTATCTGTTTCAACCCTTTAATATATACCATGCCCAGCTTGTCGTAAAACTTTTGTTGCACATGCCCATGCAACAACAATCAGCTTACCATCATTAAAATCTGAAGTGGCACTACTTCTATTGCTCCTTCAATATAATGGTTTCTCGCTTTGTCCTTAGTTTCATGATCTGTTTCAACATTTTCATATATACTCCATCTATTTTGCTTGGGCTTCCCTAGTGGATGGAGGCCATGTCTTTAGTATTGAGTCATGTTGACTTCTCTAATGATTTAGCTAAATTTTGTGGCCTAATTACATTTTATTTGTCTGGAACATTGGGGTTAGCTGCAAACATTATCTTGTTGATTTTCTTAGTATTAGGGAAAAGGTGCTTGATAATGAAAAGAGGCAAATCTGTGTTATTAGACATGCTAATATGGATGGCCTTTCTGCCTTGTATGAAGATGGTTCTGCACAACTTCTTAAATTGTTGTCATGTTGTCATGCTGGGGAGTTTAGAATTAATTATTTGAATTATTAGGTGTTTCTTGAGTTGTTATGTTGGGGGTTATTGGTCTTTTATGTTGTTCTTGATGGAAGGATGGTTGCACTAGAGACTTGCAACTCCATGTCTTTGTTGAGCTCTTTGGATAATTACTCACCAGATTTGTGACTTTTAATACGTGAGATGTCTGAATTATCTTAATGCTGCACATTTTTATAACTTCAAATAAATGATAAATCAAAATTTATTTGTTTATTTCAAGCTACATCAAGCTGAGCAGGAGTGAGCTAGCCCCAGCTTGTACTCAGCACACTGCATTTCATGCTCGATATCCTGGCTCATGTTCACTTTGTGACTAATGGGGCAACTTCAAAGCCTGATTTTAACCAAACATGAACACATTCTTCTGTATTTTTTGATATATTTTAGAAGATAATAACTTCCTATATTAAAAGCTATTTTCATTGCCTTCATGTATATAAAAAGTTTTTTTTTTTTTTTTTTTGGTTGGACCTTACGAAATCATAACGATGAAAAAGTTAAGTGACACCGGTTATCCCATATTTCTATTCTGAATTTGGGAACAGTCATCTGTGCTCTACTTTTTGGCATTTGCTATATAAATTTCAAACTCTGACTTTTTGACTTGGGTGAGTTAAATCCTAGTACATATCCATTTCAGTCTCTTGCTAGTTAGAAAGCTCATGTGTTCTTTTTCTGCAGTATCTGTAATTCTGTAAATCTGTATTGCCTTGTTGTGCATAATTTTGAAACTAGACTGCTGGCTTTTTCAAAAAAGGGTTTTTATGTATATTTACATGCAGCTTGACTGCCTGACCTTGTTCACTTCCCGAGCAAGATATGATTCATGTTATATGCTACTTGTTCTGATTATTTTCTGAGCCAAGTCTCTTGCATGTAGGCAATTCGAACAGGGTGGGTCCATCCAAATATCAATCTCGAAAACCCAGAAAAATGTGTGGTATGTTCTTCTCAATTTTTGATACAGATGTTGCAATTACTCGATATGATTCCACATATCCTCAATCTAGTTTTGGATCTCATTTGCAAACAATGCAATCTAAAGATATGATGACTGTGGAAAACCTTGTTCACACAATTACGAATCCAAGAATGCTTCATATACTGTTTCTGGTTGTGCAACTTGCAAGAATTTCACTAAAATGTCTTCCAATTATTTATTCAAGTTATTAAGCTTTGCATTCTCTTTGTTTTGCCCTTTTTTTTTTTCCTCTCTCTTTTTCTTTTCCCCCCCTCAAACCATCATGTTTGAGCCTTCTGGAGTTTATCTGACTACAAGACAAATTCAGGATATAAATGTGCTGGTGGGCTCGAGAAAGGAAAGGTTGGATGTGAAGGTGGCACTATCAAACTCATTCGGTTTTGGTGGCCACAACTCGTCTATCTTATTTGCACCTTACAAATAGTCATGGAAAGAACCTCGAATGTTAGAAGGATAGCATTTTGCCCAGCTTCTTTGTTGGTTTCCAAGATCATCTCAAGAATTCCAAGCTATAGTTTTGCTTAGCTTGCAACCAAGCTATAGTTTTTGGTAGGTTTATGCTCCTTGCAACGATATCATTACACCGTTGTTTTACTTCTAGCTGAATGATGCAAAGGTCAGAAGAAATTTCCCACTACGCTGAGAAATTTGCTTTTTTCTGCTTTATTACCTTCTGTGCTCTTTCTTTGGATATGCCTGCGTGTATTTTTGCGCAAGCTGGACCTGTACGCATGGACGTGGTTTCTGAATTTGTTTGATAAAATGCAGGGATTTTTAATTGGCAAGAAAATGTTCTGAATTGCTGAGACCTATCAGCAGATTGCAATTTGATAATGTTTAAATTGATTTGATAAGCATCGGTGGTAGCCTTTTGTTATGCGACATTCTATTTCTATTTTAGCATTACCCCCTCCCATTGAGATCCCATCTCTCCCCATTGAGATCCTTGGAGACTTCAATAGCAGGTAAACAAGGACCGCCCCATGGTCTTCCTGAAGAAGAGATCAGGACACGGTTCGCTTCTGCGGCCGACTTTGCAGTGTCTTGAGAGCGTGCTTTGGGATTTTCTTTCCGTGCTAGTGAAGCTACCATCTGAAAGCCATAGCAAAAGGGGAAGGATCCAGTGTGAAGGAGGGAAATAAGTCCTTGAGCTCTGGTGAGGGCAAGAGGATGTGGGCTAGGGTGGTTCGAGGGTCGGCGAGGGGTTCTTACTGAATTTCACACAAGCTCCTGCTTGAAGATCTGGAGCAGTTGCAGGCTTCATGAAAGTACTGGAGCTGTTGGAAGCGAAGCTGGAGGAGGCGCGACAGGAATGGTAGGGACTGGCGGTGGTGGTTCGGAGCCTTGGTCGGTGGGTGTCGGTGGAGTCTATGACAAGAGAGGTCCGATTGAAGGCAAATCTCTCTTATGAGCTGGAGGTCATTTCGCTTGCAGAAGACCACCTGGTGGTCAGGATAAAATCGGAGAGGAAGTGTGCTTATGTTCGATCCGGCGGGCCATGATTTGTCGGCGAGCAGCTGCTGGCCATGGAAGATTGAGAGCCGGACTTTGTTTTGGGACAGCGGATGATCCAAAAGATGGTGGTGTGGCTGTGCTTGCTGAGACTTCCGCTGGAGTTTTGGAAGCCGATGTCTATCATGGCGGTGGCCGAGGAGGCTGGGCGGTCCATCTCTATTAATGGATTCACAGACCACCTCAAGAAAGCCGGTTATGCTCGGGTCAGGATGGAGCTGGATGCGATCATGCCTTTGAAGCCTGGGGTGCTGGTTCGAGGGAAGAGCAAGGTTTTTTGGCAACAGTTCGTATATGAGAACTTGCTTGGATTCTGTTTTAGCTATGGAAAAATGGGTCATGATGACGAAGAATGCAGGAAAGTTTCGGCTGGTGGCTTTGGGGGACGGAAGGGAAGGGAAAGGTGCAGAGTGGTCACGGAGGAGAACGTCACTCTGGAGGGGATTGAGAAGGCCGATATGGAAATTGAAGGCATGGGCTATCCTAAGTATGGGCCTTGGCTGCTCACTACTCGTGTCTGGCAGTAGAGGCCGGTACGGACTCCAGCAAAGGAGAGGAAGGAGGCCGTTGTTGGTAGGGATCCTCTTAGAACTTCTCCTGAACATCCCTCCTCTTCTCCCTCCAGGGCATCACCTACTATGGGTATTTCTATACCTAGTTTGCCGCCAGATTCGGATAGATGGTAGAAGTCGAGTAAGGTTGCTCGTCGCCGTTCGCCGGAGGGGAGTTTGGGGGAGGTGTCCGGTGATGGAGCCTCACTGGCCCCTGGTTTTGGACCTCTGGCAACATTGGGTGATCGGATGGCTATGGGCCTTTCTGAGGTCGGCCCAGTTGATTTACATACGGTGGACTTGGGCTCTGGTGTATTGAAATGAGGCCATAGCCCTCCATCCTCACCTACGCCTAGCCCGAAGGGTTCTGCTCTGGTTGTGCTGAAGCCACTGTTGGTGGAGCCTGCTTCTCCTCTTCCAGCTGTGTTGAAGTTGCAGGTGGCGGAGTTGGCTTCTCCCTCTCTGACAGGGGCCAAGGTTAGTTCACCCGATCCTTGTATGGAAGGGCTCATGATGGGTAAGGGATGTTCTACCGTTCCTTCATTATCCATTGCCAAGTCTCCATCTGGAGGTCGGGAGGGTGCGGTAGGGGTGAGGCTAAGCGGCAAGGTTGTGGAAGCTGCCAAGGGAAAAAAACTGGCGATGGATTAGGGAGAGGAAGTAGAGAGGGAAAGAAATGGAACATTAGAAAATCAGGAGAATTCTGAGGGGAATGCTCTGCGTTCTTCTCTTTCTGCTACTCTTGACAGGAACAGTAAATCCAAGGTGGGTGGGCTTTCTATTTTAATTGCTTCTCAACACTCGGACCCAGGATCGGGATAGGCTGGTTCGGGGGATGTGGTTCCTGTGGCGATTGGGGTAGCTCGGCAAGCTCCTGTTTATGAGGATGTTGTTGGGCAACTGAAGGTGGTGTTGTTTGCTACAGAGGGTGCTGATAAGGGGCGGCTTAGATGTTGTATCTGGGAAGAGCCTAGGGGAGGGCTCTTCTAAGGACTTGTGAACTTGTAATGAAGGTCCTTTTATGCAATGTAAGAGGGGCAGGGAAACCTTCCTTTGTCTCTTCCTTTCGTAGACTATGTCAATTACATCATCCTAATGTGTGTTTGCTTCTGGAAACTAGACTGGCTGGATTTTCCTGGAAAAGGATCCGACATCGTCTTCCCAAGGATTGGGATTTTTATGTTATTGATGACAAGGGGTTATCGGGGGGGGGGGCATAGTTGTTGTTGCTTAGGACAGGATAGTGGCCAAAATTGATGTGTTCCAGAAATGTTCATAGCATGTGGTTCTGGTAGTGACTGAGAATAATGGACCGACCTAGATTCTTTCTGAAGTCTATGCTAGTACCTGCTACAAGGAAAGGAGGTATCTTTGGAATGAAGTCTCCGGGCTGATTGATCAGGGCAGGGATGGCAATTTTTACCGATCCGATGGGTATCCGACCTGACCCTAATGGGACGAGTAAAACTCGACCCGCCTAATTTATAAATGGATATGGGTTATATAAAAAAAACCCAACTCAGGTTCGGGTCGGGTACGGGTAGTAGTACGCCGCGACCCGAACCCGACCTGTTTATATATAAAAAATTATGTTTATAAAATATTTAAGTAAATTGGATATGGGACGGATATACCCGACCCGACTCGACCCGACCCGTTTAGCTTTTAAATAAACTAAGTTTTATGAGACCGGGTATACCCGACCCGACCCAATCCACACGTGATTTTTTTATACCCGACCCGACCTGATCCGAGACGGGTATGGGTCGGATAATTTTTTAGCGGGGTGGGTATGGATTTTGGATGACCTGACCCAAACTTGACCCGTTGACATCCCTAGATCAGGGGTTCCCAACTATAGTGGTAGGGGATTTCAACTGCATTACTAAGCTTGAGGAGAAGAGGGGGGTAAATCTTTTACTCATACTATGGCTACCAGGGAATTCAGTCATTTTTTGGATTCCAATGATTTGGTGGACCTAGGATTTGTGGGCTCTCGGTTCACTTGGTGCAATAATAGATCTGGAAGGGCCAGGGTTTGGGAGAGACTTGATAGAGCAGTGGCTACCACGGGCTAGCTCAGTCTATACCCCCAGTTTATGGTGCGGCACCTCGATAGAGTGGCTTCGGATCATTATCCTATCCTCTTATCTACTTCTCCTCGATCTCCTGTTCATGCATTTTTTAGGTTTGAAAGGATTTGGCTTTCTTATTCGAATTCTTGGAAGGTGGTAAAGGATGTTTAGAGGATTCCTATTAGGGGCGATGCTCAGTATTGAATTACCCGGAGGTTGGAGCTTCTCAAATGTTGTTTGAGAAGATGGAATAAAGAGGAGGTCGATAATATCTTCACTAGATTGGAAGAGGTGGAAAAGGTAATTCATGATTTTCAAGTGAAGGAGGATACGGCGGGAGGTTTGGATGATGGAGATCTATCCTCTCAACGCACTAGTCTGGCTTCTTATAACTCCCTTCTATCTCAGCAGGAAACTCTGTGAAGGCAAAAGTCTAGGGTTCAGTGGTTGGCTCAGGGGGACAGAAACTCTCATTTCTTCCACCAAGCTACTCTTATTAGGAGACATAGAAATCGGATTGTGGCCCTAAAGTCTGATGAAGGTCACTGGATTGAGGATGAGGAGGGCATCACGCAGGAGGTTGGCTCTTTCTTCAGGTCTAGATGGAGGACTCACGAGAGGGATCCTCCTTTCCATGTTTCTGTTCCGGAGGTGATGGTTTCCCAGGACCATAATGTTGATCTTATTGCTCCTGTTAGGCTGAGGTGAGGGATGTTCTGTGGTCACTGGCAAAGGATAAAGCTCCTTATCTGGATGGATTTTTTCCACTGTTCTTCAGGAGGTATTGGGGCATTATTCACTATGATGTCATTTCTGCTATGCAGGTGTTTTTCACTTCCGACCACATGCCGGAGATATAGAAGAAGACCATGTTACTCTTGTCCCCAAACGCTCTCAGGCTTCTCATCCTTCTCACTTTAGACCTATCAATCTTTTTGGTACTCTGTATAAATTGTGTGCTAAGCTGCTGGCTAGGAGAATGAAGCCTATTCTTCCTGGTATTATCTCTCTGGAGCAGCGGGCCTTCGTTAGGGGTCGAAGTATCTCCAACGATGCCTTGTTGGCTCAGGAGTTTATGCATGATATAAGGATGGCACATGCTAGGATCAGTCTGATGGCTATTAAGCTGGACATGGAAATGGCTTATGATCGTGTTCGGTGGAGCTTTGTGAAGCGGTCCTTACAGGATTTTGGTTTCCATCCCTTGTGGATCTCCAGGATTATGGCCTGCATTATTAGCCCCTTCTTTTCTATTATTATCGATGGATCTCCTTCGAAGTATTTCTATTCAACAGTCGGCTTGCGGCAAGGTTGTCCCCTCTCTCCTTATTTGTTTATTATTTATGTTGATTCCCTCTCGCAAGCTTTGCGGGATGCTATTAGGGCATCGGTAATCCAACCATATGTTGCCACCCCTACAGTATTTTCGATCTTGCATCTCCTTTTTGCAGATGACTGCTTACTTTTAGATAGGGCATCTGAGGCCATGGCTCGGGAGTTTAGGAGGGTGATCCTGGATTATTGTCTTGCATCTGGGCAGAGGGTCAATCCAGCAAAATCGAAGATCCACTTTTTCCCTAGGATTTCGGTCCGCCTTCATAGCCTGATTGTTTCTATTCTGGTGATTGCTGAGAAGGACGGATCTATCTGTTATCTGGATATTCCCATTATTGGTGCCTCGCTCTGCAGGGCAGATTCGACCTTTCTGGTGCAGGCGGTGTAGGGCAGGGTGGAAGGCTGGCAGGGTAGGGCTTTATCTGCTATGGGGAGACTCACTTTGATCAGGTCTATGTTGTCTTCTCTACTGATTTACCTATTAGCCAATATTGTTATCCCTAAGGTTATTGTGGAGAAGGTGGAGCAGATTTTTCGTGCATTTTTATGGCGATCGAGTGCTGCTCCAAGGGGTGTTAACCTGGTGGGATGGCAGTCGGTTTGTCAGCCTGTTAGGGATGGAGGGCTGGGTATCCATTCCCTTGTAGTGAGGAGGGAGGCTCTTTTGGCTCATCATATTACCAGGCTTTTCTTGACCCCTAACAATCCTTGGGCTTCTTTTATGCACCGTAGATATGATTTTCAATCTCTGGAGGGAGGGGAGGTGTCTCATCCCACTCGTGGGTCTGCTATGTGGAGGGAGATTACTATGAGGGCTCCGGATGTCATTCAGCACATGAGATGGATTATCGGGGATGGAAGATCTATCAGGATTTTGTCTGATCCATGGATTTCAGACATCGCTTTGGTTAGGTGGCTGACCTTTTTATCCTCTGATTTGCTGGCCTGCACTACTGTGGCTGATCTCATCATCCTAGGGGCACAGATCTGGGATTCTCTTCCACTCTCTCACTTTTTTGGAGAAGTCCTAAAGGAAAGGATTCTTTCCATTGGGATACCAGTGACTCCATGCCCTGATACTAAAGTCTGGGGTTCCTCTTCTTCTTCTTCCTCTCCATTGTCGGATCTTTATTCTATCTACTGCCCGGAGCGTCAGAGGGGTTTTCAGGCTGCTTGGATCTGGTCTCTTCCAGTGCATCCGAGAGTGAGACTTTTTATCTGGAAGGTTGCCTGGCGACGACTTCCAACGAGATCTTTCTTAAGCGCTCCTGGGGTTCACCTTCCTCCTTCTTGCCCGATTTGTGGAGCTCATGAGGAATTGATTGATCATACTTTATTCCTTTGTTTGAGAGCTTGGCAGGTTTGGTCCTTGGCAGGCTGCAGATCTCTCTTATACAGTGGTGATGATGTTGTCGATACCTTTCTTCTCGTCCTTCAGTCTCATCCGTCTATGACTTCTCGAGGGTTTATAGCTTATTTAGCATATCACCTATGGATCACCCGGAATGTTATGGTTTTCAGTTCTGACATATGTTCGGCCAGATTTATTATCGAGCGAGTTAGGACTTATGTTGATGAGTATCAAGGTATGATGGAATTCTGAGATCTAGGACTCCGGTTATGCTCCTCGAGCGCCTCGCCGGGTTTTTATCTCTTGGGAGCCCTTTCCTCCATCATATGCTACTATCAGCTTTGAGGGAAGTGTTAGAGGTCCCACTATTGGGGCTATTTTTGTGATTCGGGTGTCGGGTGTTGGCTTTCTTGTTGCGGGGGGTATCCGTCTTTTTGATCCTACTATTCCCATGGCGAAGCTTTATGGTACCTGGGCTGGGATCAAGTACGTCAGGAGGGTCCTTCACCTCAATCGTCTTATTATTGAGGGAGACTCTTTGACGATTATTTTCTGGATCCACAGTGCTTTTCGCTCTACTCCCTCTCTTCCTCACCTTCGGGACATTGTTGCCCTATTACAGGACTGTACTGGTATTATGGTCAACCATGTTTACCGTGAAGCCAACTCGGCTGCTGACTGGGTGGCTTCGTTTGTGGCGCATCACTTTGGAGAGGTGTCATAGTTCCTTCTCGAGGAGATGTCTATACAGTTTAGAGATATTTTGTTAGCTGACTTTTTGGGTTGTGCTTATTCCAGAATTATTTTTTAATTAATCCGGGTTATCAAAAAATAAAAAAAAATGAGGACCGCCCCCATGCTTTGGATAACTGAAGGACATTCACATTAAATATGAAACTTGAATACAAAATCCAAAAATAGAAAGATACCAAGAAAGATGGAAGCCACTTTAAAATGCGATTAAGGGGATTCATTAACATCATTATACCTGAGAAAGCAACAACCATCTATCTCTTGCGAAAAAAAAAAATCTGGTGCCTGATAGATACTCGGATGTTAAAAAAAAGTTGTTTTCGACTGTACCACTGACCTTGGCTTAAATCCCGTCTATGCCTGCATTGTTAGGAGGAACCCCTCCTTTTAAAAAAGTGTCAGGTTGCCTACTTGCATGATTTTGGCATCAGTTGACACACTTGTAAGCAGCCTACCCTTACGCAGCATAAAGTGCATGCACGATTTAACTTATAAGTCTTTGTGCACCATGTACGATACAGAAAATTCAACTTAGCCTGTACCACTATTTTTTATTGGTACACATCGATTATTTGACAGGACAGGGTAGGAGTCTGTATCTCTGGAATTATATTATCCGAGCATCGTCGCGTTTGCAATCATTTCAAATACGAAAAATAACCTTTTTACCCTTCTATTTTCTAGAAGATAATACGTTCTTTTGATCTGGAAGCGGTTCTTCTTCTTCTTCTGTAAACAGAAAAAAAATTTAAGAGCAAAGCGATACCTCGGAGATCCTTCCTTACACACTGTTACGGTCGTAATGATGACGTGATTGGTCGCAGATCCCGGCGGGTACTATTCGAGCCACGTGAAGGTTTTCGATCGAGTCAGCTGCGGCTCACACCCGCCCGAAGTCGAGCTCGGCCAGGGCTCCCCCGCTCCCTCGCCAGGTGGCACCCTTAGACGGTCCCACCTCGGCCGAGGTCGAGCCGGGCCCCTTCGCTAAGTGGCCCCCTGAGACGGGATCACCTCGGTCGAAGCCGAGCGTCATTCTGTCGTCCCGCCAGGTGTCCACCCAGGAGGGGTCCACCTCGGCCAAGGTCGGCTGCTCCCCCGCTCCCTCGCCAGGTGGCACCCATAGACGGTCCTACCTCGGCCGAGGTCGAGCCGGGCCCCTTCGCTCCTTCGCCAGGTGGCACCCTGAGACGGGACCACCTCGGCCGAAGCCGAGCGTCCTTCTGCCGTCCCGCCAGGTGTCCACCCAGGAGGGGTCCACCTCGGCCAAGGTCGGCTGCTCCCCCGCTCCCTCGTCAGGTGGCACCCATAGACGGTCCCGTCGCGGCCGAGGTCGAGCCGGGCCCCTTCGCTCCTTCGCCAGGTGGCCCCATGAGACGGGACCACCTTGGCCGAAGCCGAGCGTCCTTCTGCCGCCCAGCCAGGTGTCCACCCGGGAGGGGTCCACCTCGGCCGAGGTCAGGCAGCTCGTGCAGAGAGGGCCCCAAAGAGCGGAGGCGCAGGTTCCGAGGCTGGCCCTCGAGCCGTGCGCGCCGCACCCTGAAGAAGGCGCCCCGTACGGATGGCGGCGGCACGCGAAATATCACTTACGTCGGCCCGACGGGTTCTGCAGTCGAGAGACGCGGTTCTGACAGAACAGGGCCCGTCAACGGACAGCGCCGGCACCTGGGAAGGAGAGCACCCACGCTTGGTCCAAGGTCTGGCCGGCCGCCCTGCCGACGCCCCCCTCCTTTACCTTTTCCCCGCTAGGCTCGGCGGACGAGGCCGGAAAGCCGCCTGGCCCTCAGAACCAGAAGGGAAAAGAGAAAAGGACGGAGAGAGGGCGACGAGAGCGAGAGGGGGAGCCTCCCGAGAGCGAAAAACGAGCAGGCACCGGGAGGAGATAAAAGGAAAGAGAAAAGAGACGACCAGGTAAGCAGAGACAAGTAAAAAACAGAGGCTGGAAGCTCCGCTCCACGGGACAAGATCCAATGTCCCGAGAGGGGATCGCTTGGCGTGAGCTCGGCAAAGGAGTCCAGCCGGGTTTCTGGTCTCTCTAGCACCTTTCTTGCTCATAGAATCTCTGAGTCTGGGACTCCTTCGGGGGCCCGTCCCAGAGACTCTGTTCCCTCTCGCCGTCTACTAACTTGATCGTCGAAGCTCCCTCGCTGGGATCCCCGGCCAGGGTCTTCTGACCTCGTCTTGCAGGTCCGATCCAGCCAGGAAGCCCCAGGAGCAAGACGGTCTATACAGATCGGCGGTTCCGAGGCACGGGCACGGCGGCGAGATCGGCAACAGATTGGCGCGCCAGGTAGGGGGGCAGGACAACACCCCTAGTGGGAGCTAGCTTTCTGCAGGCAAGGCGCTCTTCGACAATGGTGGTCACTCGTGGGCGCGAGGCATCCACCAACCGCGTGGGGGAGGTTCCCTCCCCTCAAGGGGCCCACAGCCCGGAGAGGGAGCTCCCAGCTCCCCCTCCTCTTCCACCACAGCCGACCTCAGCGGACGGGCCCCTCGCGGCCGTCATCCAACAGCTGCAGACCTTGACCTCGGCGGTCCGGCAGCTTCGACATCAGCAGCGCTCCCTGGCCATGCAGCTGCAGCCAGGGACCCCCGCGGCTCGAGCCGCGGGGCCGCGTGGGAGCCTGCGCTCCATTCAGGGCAGGCCATCCCACCCGAGGGCAGTCTCCAACCCCCGCGGGAGCCACCAAGCTCCCGTAAAAAGAAACTACTCCGGTTCGGTGGATCACGAGAGTCGATCCCCGGCCGATGAAGCCGAGACGGCGCATCGCAGCAAGCGACGCCGAGGCGTGACTTTGCGTCGAGACCGATTAGCGCCCCCTTCACCAGCAGCCTCGGTGGAAGACTCCATCGACGAGGCCATCAGGCGCCAGGCCGAGAGGCGCCTGGAGGAGCACGAGCACAAGTTGGCGGAGTTCGCCCGCCGATTTGCCGACCTGCAGAACTCATCGGCGGACCCGGCGAGCTACGACTCCCGTCCCCCCTTCTCTGAAGAAATCCAGGCGGAGCCGATCCCGAGCCGGTTCCGCATGCCGCAGGTGGATCCCTACGATGGGACCACCGACCCTCTGGACCATCTGGAGAGCTACAAGGCTCTCATGAGGGTCCAGGGGGCCACTGACGCCCTTTTGTGCATCGCCTTCCCCGCTACCCTCCGGAAGGCCGCTCGAGTCTGGTTCACCCGCCTCGAGCCCGGATCTATCTGCTCCTTCTACCAGTTGGAAGGGAAGTTTGTGGCGCACTTCGACGCTTATCGAAAGGTGCCAAGAGAGGTGGATAGCCTCTTCTCCATCCGCCAGCAGGACCAGGAGCTGCTCCGGGACTATATCACCCGGTTCAAGACCGCAGCCCTGGAAATCTATAGCCTGGATGAGCCCGTCGCCATGCTGGCTTTGAAGCGCGGGCTCAAGACATCCCGCTTGACCTACTCCCTGGACAAAAAGCCCCCCAGGACGTACTCCGAGCTCCTCCTCCGCGCCCACAAGTACATCCGAGCAGAGGAGGCCGACCGCACCCGTCGAGAGCTAGACGGGAAGACCCTGAAGAGGCCATCCCCGAGGGATATTCCAGGAGCTCGGAAGCCCGGGCCATCTGCCGACCCTCACCCGAATCCGAGGTCAAAGGGCGAGGTCATTCCGGAGCGGAGGTTCACCCCTCTCCTCGCCCCCCGAACAAAGATCCTTATGGAAATTGAGGGCGAGCACTACCTCCGCCGACCTCCTCCTCAGAACCCAAGAGGTACCCGGGACAAGTCAAAGTACTGCTAGTTCCACCGCGAGCATGGCCATGACACGG
Source organism: Areca catechu (assembly GCA_021397845.1). Lineage (NCBI taxonomy): Eukaryota > Viridiplantae > Streptophyta > Magnoliopsida > Arecales > Arecaceae > Areca > Areca catechu. Next base: position 21,948,084 of record CM038040.1, read on the forward strand.
AGGAGTGTCGCAACCTGAAGCGGAAGATCGAGGAGCTGATCAAGAGGGGCTACCTCAGGAAGTTCGTCAGGAACGAGGTCCCGGCGGAGGGGCAGCCGCTCGCGGCCTTACCACCAGTTCCTGCAATCGACAACCGCCCGACGGAGAAGCCGGTGGGCATGATCTCACTTGGGCTCGGCCTGGCAGCAAAGAGAGCCCGGGAGATCGGGAACCCGGAGAATGTACCCCCTTCTGAGAAGGGGAAGGAAAACAAAAATGTAAACAATGATGCCGTGGTGGTCGAGATGACCATCGCGAAGCATCCTGTATACCGAATTATGGTAGATAGCGGGAGCTCGGCTGATGTGCTTTTTTACGTTGCTTTCTCTCGAATGAATTTGTCCCATGATCAGCTGAGACCGGTGCATACCCCCCTGGTAGGCTTTACCGGGGACTCGGTGGGGGTCGAAGGGGAGATCACTCTCCCAGTCACCGCCGGATCCCCACCTCGGCAGACGACCGTCCTGATGACGTTTACCGTCGTCAAGCTCCCTTTGCCTTACAACGCGATTCTCGGGCATCCCGAGCTCAACCAACTGGATGCCATGATTTCCACGAAGAGGTTGTTGGTGCAGTTCCCCACGTCTTCCGGGCTTGAGATAATGAAGGGGACAACCCAGCCGATCCCGCATTGCCTCCAGACGGTCCCGGGCGCCCGGGGCGCGTAGCTCGGCCCCGACGTTGACGACCTCGACCTAAGGGAGAAGGAACCCAGGGGGGGCCCCGTAGAACGCCTGTTGACTTATCCCCTTGGTTCAGACCCGCTGAAGACGGTGCAGGTCGGGGCGCAACTCCCAGAAGAAGAACGGACCCGCCTGCTGGGGTTCCTCCGCGCGAACGCGGACGTGTTCGCCTGGTCAGCGGCCGACATGCCGGGCATTCCCCCCGAGGTCATTACGCATGGGCTGAACGTGGATCCAAGCTGCCGCCCGGTCCGCCAAAAGAAGAGGAGCTTCGCTATGGAGAGACAGAGGGCCATCAACGAGGAGGTGGAGAAACTCCTCGCCGCCGGCTTTGTGCGGGAAGTCCAATATCCCAGCTAGCTGGCGAACGTGGTCATGGTAAGGAAAAGCAGTGGTAAGTGGAGGATCTGTGTAGACTACACCGACCTCAATCGAGCTTGCCCGAAGGACAGTTTCCCCCTTCCAAAGATTGACCAGCTGATCGATACCACCTCAGGGCATCGCCTCCTATCTTTCATGGACGCCTTCTCCGGATACAACCAGATCCGAATGAACCCGGAGGACGAGGAGCACACCGCCTTCATCATCGACAGCGAAACTTTTTGCTACAGGATGATGCCGTTTGGCCTCAAGAACGCCGGGGCCATGTACCAGCGTCTGGTCAGCCGAATCTTCAAAGACCAGATCGGTCGCAACATGCAGGTGTACATGGACGATATGCTGGTGATGAACAAGCCCGATTCGGACCACGTGGCTGACCTGGCGGAGACATTCGGCAACCTCCGACGTCATCAGATGAAGCTGAACCCAGTGAAGTGCGCCTTCGGCGTCTCCGCCGGGAAGTTCCTAGGATTCATGGTGACCCAGAGAGGAATTGAAGCCAACCCGGAGAAGGTCCAGGCCATCCTGGACATGGAGCAGCCCGCCTCCAAGAAGCAAGTGCAGCAACTCACCGGCCGGGTTGCGGCCCTCAACCGTTTTATCTCCAGGTCGGCCGATCGCTGCTGGCCCTTCTTCAAGGTGCTGAGGAAGATGAACGACTTCGCCTGGACCGAGGAGTGCCAGGAGGCCTTTGAAGAGCTGAAGAAGATGCTCGCATCGCCGCCACTGCTTTCCCGGCCCGAGGAGGGGGAGGAGCTCATCCTCTATCTGGCGGTAACCCCGGAGGCCATCAGTTCGGTCCTGGTTTGGACCGACGACCAAGGAGTCCAGCGGCCGGTGTACTATACCAGCAAACTTCTCCGCGATGCGGAGCTCAGGTATTCTCGGCCCGAGAAGCTCGTTTTTGCATTAATAGTGTCTGCTCAGCATCTCAGGCCCTATTTCCAAGCGCATCCCATCGCCGTCCTGACGGATCAGCCGCTGAAAGCAGCGCTCAGCCGACCCGACACATCGGGGCGATTGGCGAAGTGGGCACTGAAGCTCAGCGAGTTCGACATCGCGTACAGGCCAAGGTCGGCCATGAAAGCGCAGGTGCTGGCCGACTTCTTGGTCGAATGTGCAGGCTTAGGCAAGGAGCCCGAGGAAGGCCCCTCATGCCAGCAGCTGAAGACGGGCCCCGAGGAGCCCGGAGAGGACGCGTGGATCCTCCACGTAGATGGAGCCTCGAACTCTGGCAGGAGCGGAGCCGGACTCATTCTTGCCAACAGCGACGGAGTCGTCGCCGAATGCACGCTCCGTTTCCAGTTCGCCGTGACAAACAATCAGGCGGAGTACGAGGCGCTCCTCGCCGGGCTGAGGGTCTCCCGCGAGCTGGGCGTGGCTAACCTTAAAGCTTTCACTGACTCCCAGCTCGTGGCAGGACAGGTCTCCGGAGTGTATGCCGCGCACGACCCCCATATGGCGAAATACTTGGAGCTCGTCAAGGCGGGCACGGCCGGTTTCCGGCGCTTCAACATCTTCCACATCCCCCGCAGGGAGAACGCCCGTGCGGACACTCTTTCCCGGCTGGCGACCCTACCAGACTCGATGCTGGGCCGCGCTCATGTGGAGCGCCTTAAGGCCCCAAGCCACGAGACCCCAGTGGAGGTCCATCAGGTCAGCCGTGAGCCCAGCTGGATAGACAAGTACGCCGAGTACATAACCAGCGGCACCTTGCCAGAGGACCGTGTAGCAGCCCGCCTCATCAGAAAGAAGGCCGCGTGGTTCGTCCTGATGGATGGGCAATTATATCGAAGATCCTACTCCTACCCCCTCCTTAAATGCTTGGGACCCGCGGAAGCCAAACTCGTGCTCCAGGAGATTCACGAGGGCGTCTGCGGGAACCACGTGGGGGCAGAGCGTTAGCCTACAAAGCCCTCCGTCAGGGCTACTTTTGGGAGACGATGAAGGAGGACGCCGCCGATTTCGTGAAGAGGTGCGATCGGTGCCAGCGTCACGCCACGGTGCAACGGCAACCCTCCAACCCAATCTCCCAGCTTTCAGCTCCGTGGCCATTCGTCCAATGGGGAATGGACCTTCTAGGCCCATTCCCACCGGCGTCTGGACAGCGGAAATTCCTGATCGTGGCCATCGACTACTTCACGAAGTGGGTCGAGGCCGAACCCTTGGCGCGGATCACCGAAGCAAACATCGCCAAGTTCTTCTGGAAGTCAATCATTTGCCGCTTCGGCCTCCCCCACACCGTGATCACTGATAACGGGCGCCAGTTCGACTGCCGGGAGTTTGAAGAGTTCTGCGGCGACCTCGGCATCAGGCATCGCTTCACCTCGGTGGCGCATCCTCAGACCAATGGAGAGGCCGAGGTCACGAACAGGACCATTTTGCAAGGCCTCCGCACGCGGCTGGACCAGGCCAAGGGCAGATGGGCAGAGGAGCTCCCCAGCGTCCTTTGGGCGTACCATACCACCCCGAGGACGGCGACCGACGAGATCCCGTTCAACCTCGTCTTCGGAGCCGAAGCGGTCATCCCGATCGAGCTCAGCCTACCCACACTACGTGTGGAGCAATATGACGAGACGGAGAACCCCGCCAGAATGATGCTCAACCTTGACCTTCTTGAAGAGACGAGGGACAAGGCCCGAGTTCGGATGGCGGCATATAGGCAGCGAGTGGCCAGGTATTACAACTCCCGAGTGCGGCCAAAGTCCTTTCGTCCCGGAGATCTGGTCCTCCGGCGTGCTGAAGCTTCTCAGCCACGAGAGTGCGGGAAGCGCTCACCGAACTGGGAAGGCCCGTACCGGGTAGCAGAAGCCCTCCCCCACGGCGCCTACTACTTGGAGGAATTGGGAGGGGCCAGGTTCCCCCGGACGTGGAACGCCTCGAATCTAAGGATGTATTATCAGTAATGTAAGGTTCCCCACTCCTGCAATAAAGTTTCTTTGCTTCAAACGCTCTATCTCACCTCGTAGGGAAACTGGCGCATGGCCCTGAGTTCGGCACGCCCGACCGTGGCCGAAGGCCAGAGGAAGCGAGAAGTCCCGGACTTCGATCTGGAAGATGGGGGCCTCCATGCATGCTAATCGAGGCGAGGTGCAAGGCTCCATGCATGTGGATGCGAACTCACGCGCTGCGAACCCACACGCTGCTCCTGGTCGAAACTAGACCGCGGGAGGGTGGAGCTGGACCGCGGACGTGCTGGGGCGCGGAGCAGGTGCGGACGGAACTGGGTGCCATGCGGGTGTGCCGAACAGGGCACCACGCAGGCATGCCGAACTGGGCACGCAAGGGCGTGCCAAACTGAATGCCATGCACGAGCGGAGCCGGGTGAAGCCAGGCATGCCACGGGCGTGCAGGCCGGAGCCGGAGGCGTGCGGGCTGGAGTCGGAGGAGCCGGTCCTGGGCACAACGCCATCGAGTCGGGGTCCTGCCAAGCTGAGGTGCAGGCATGCCAGGCGGGCATGCCGCGGTGCCGAGCCGGGGGAGCCTGGGCTTGGTGGTCTTGGTCTCCCACAGGTGGACCGGACGAAGCAGGGCGCGGGGGCGCGCTGCCCTGGGCATGTCATGCCGGGCTCGGAGGCGCCAAACTGGACGCGGGCAGATCTAGGGCACGCCGGTGAGGTCGGGCAAACGGACTCCTCCCCTGCTGCTGGAGCGCGAGCCAAGGGAGCCGGACCAAGGTGCGGGTGAGGTTGCGCCAGACCGGAGTCGGGGGAGTCAGGCCACGGGAACCGGACCGCGGGACCGCTGCGGGCATGCCGAGCTGGGCTGGTGCCAGGGCCGTCGCGAGCTGGGCGAAGCCGTGCGTTCTGCAGAACTTGGAGCCGGACCGTGGGACCGCTGCGGGCATGCCATGAGCGCGCCGCAGGCATGCCGAGCTGGGCCGAAGCCGGAGCCGGAGCCGGGGCCTTCGCGGGCGAGGCGAAGCCGTGCATGCTTCCGAACTGGGAGCTGCCACGGCGGGGTCACACCAGGCTGGCGCAGGGCCGGAGTTGGGGCCGGCCACGAGCGCGCTGAGCGGGACATGGGTGGGCCGCGCGAGCGCGCCACCGTCAGACGGGAAGTTTGGGGTCGGACTTCGTGCAGGCGGAGTCGACCGGATGAGCTGGGGCACCGCGGATGTTCCTTCGGGTAGGCCCAGGCACTGAGCCAGGGTGCTGGAGCCACGACGCGGGGCTTCGGGCGGAGCCAGACTCGCACAGGCTAGGGATGAGCTTCTACACCGAGGAGGACGCCGACCTGGAAGTGGCCGTCGTAGGGGTGCCTGGGCATGGTCGTGCCGCGGTCAGTGCGGAGCTGCGCCGCCGGAGTCACCCTGTCCCCCAATGCGCCGAGCTGGTCTGGCACGGGGCCGCGGTGGGCGAACCAACTGCTGGGGTGCCACAGGTGACGCAGGAGCGGAGCGGGTGGAGGGGTAGACTGATGCGGGCCTATGCCGCGGGCATGACCCTGGCATGGGCTCGGTCCAGTGGCGTGGGTGTGCCACAGGCGTGAGTCTGGGCATGAGCTGACCTGGGCACAATGTGAGCCTGGCGCGGTCATGAGCTGACCTGGGCTGGACGGAGCCCGAGAGCGCTGGCCGAGGTGCCGACCTGACCTGGTTGAAGTGGGCTAGCCGAGCTGCCGACCTGGTCGAGGTCGGCTGGCCGAGCTGCCGACCCGACCTGGTCGAGGTTGGCTGGCCGAGCTGCCGACCTGACCTGGTTGAAGTGAGCTGGCCGAGCTGTCGACCTGACCTGGTTGAAGTGCTAGCCCGGCCGAGCTAGGCTCCATGTACAGTCGGACTGGGCTGGCCGAGGGCTGACCTGGCCGTTACAGGGGCTGATCTCTTCAAGTGGACCCACCGTTGTGTCAGGGCCGAATGGGTTGGTCACTACTGTAACACTTCTAAAAAAAGAATTTTCAAGGAACAATATCCTAGTTCAGAAATTACGACATTCTAGTTAAAAGATTATAACACCCAATCATAAAACATGAAAAAAAATATATTACCCCTCCTACTAGGAGAACCTATCACTTGTGGACTGAGTTAAGACTCATAGGATGTCATAACATGCTACAGATACTAAAGGATCATAAATATATGCTGAAACATTATTACGACACCTCAGTTCAAAAACTATGATACCCTAGTTAAAAAAACTACGACATCCCTGCACAAAATTATAAACCGGATGTTTTGATCCTCCGTAACATAAGTGTTTCAATATGCATTGCTGATATATGATACCCACATTGTAATAAAATACTTTTGAAAAAACTTCAATATCAAAAACTTCAAAACATAAACAACTCGGTACAAAATAGAAAATGAAGGCTTTTATCCTCTGTCATAGGACATTTTAACCATGCATTGGCTTGAATAAGATTGTTAGATTGTGATAAAAAGATCAGAAGGAAAAAATATTTTTAAAAAAAGAGTTTTCAAGGAATGACATCCTAATTCAGAAGTTACGACATCCTAGTTAAAAGATTATGACACCTAATCATAAAACATGAAACTAAATATATTAACCCCTCCTACCAGGAGAACCTATCACTTGTGGACTGATTTATGACTCATAGGATGTCATAACATACTACAGATGCTAAAGGATCACAAATATATGCTGAAACAGTATTTAGACATCCCAGCTTAAAAACTATGAGATCCTCGCACAAAATCATAAATTGGATGTTTTGATCCTCCATGACAGAAGTGTTTCAACATGCATTGCTGATATATGACACCCACATTATAATAAAATGCTTATGAAAAAATTTTAGTACCAAAAACTTCGAAACATGAACAACTCGGTATAAAATAGAAAATGAAAGTTTTTATCCTCCGTCATAGGATATTTTAATCGTGCATTGGCTTGAATAAGATTATTAGATTGTGATAAAAAGACTAGGAGAAAAAATATTTTTAAAAAAGTTTTCAAGGAACGACACCCTAGTTTAGAAGTTACGACATCCTAGTTAAAAGATTATGACACCCGATTATAAAACATAAAACTAAATATATTAACCCCTTATACTAGGAGAATCTATCACTTGTGGAGTGAAAAAATATTTTTTAAAAAATTTTCAAGGAACGACACCCTACTTTAGAAGTTACGACATCCTAGTTAAAAGATTATGACATCCGATTATAAAACATAAAACTAAATATATTAACCCCTCCTCCCAGGAGGATCTATCACTTGTGGAGTGAGTTATACCTCTTAGGATGTCATAATATGCTACGGATGCTAAAAGATCACAAATATAAGCTGAAACAGTATTACGACACCCTAATTAAAAAACTACGACACTCTAGTTGAAAATCTACAACATCCCTACACAAAATCATAAACCAGATATTCTAATCCTCCGTAACAGAAGTGTTTCAGTATGCATTACTGATATATGACACCCATATTATAATAAAATACTTCTGAAAAAACTTCAGAATTAAAAACTTCGAAACATGAACTTGATACAAAATAGAAAATGAAGATTGTTGTCCTCCGTCATAGGACATTTCAACTATGCATTGGTTTGAACAAGGTTGTTAGATTGTGATAAAAAGACCGAGATAAAAAAATATTTCTAAAAAAAGAGTTTCCAATGAATGATGCCCTAGTTCTGAAATTACGACATCCTAGGTAAAAGATTATGACACCCGATCATAAAACATAAAACTAAATATATTAACTCCTACTACTAGGAGAACCTATCACTTGTAGACTGAGTTATGACTCCTAGGATGTCATAACATGCTACGGATGCTAAAGAATGACAATAATATGCTAAAACAGTATTACGACATCCCGGTTCAAAAACTACGACATTTTAATTATAAAACTACGATTTCAATGCAAAAAACATGAAACTATATTTATTATCCCCTTCTACGAGGAATATCTATCACCTATGGACTGAGTTATAACTCCCAAAATATCATAAAATTTTATGGATGCTAAAGGAGTATTATATGATTTTCTACATCATTAACTTTTTCTAACTACCAAAACAGTAGGTATTATAAAAGAATTATAAAAAGAAAACTAAATATGGTTCTATGAAAATTTAGTTTACTTCTGACATTTTATCTTGAAGTTATGGAAAAAGTCTTCGATAGCTTATTTCAACCTCAGATCAAAATAGAGTATTTTTTCAAAATGAGGAATAAGCTTATATTAATATTCGAAAGTTGATTCCTACGATAGAACTTTCATAGCATATTTCAGAGCAAAGAAGATTCTTCTTTCAATATTTAATTGATTTCTCGGACCGAAATCAGAGCCTATTTCAGACTGAAATATTTAGCTAGAAGTACTAGAAATAATGTTTTAGATTCACCAAAATCCAAGCAAGATGACGAAAAAAGTAGACGGAAAGAAAAGGATATTTTAATCCCATAAAAAATTTTTAAAAAAGCTGAATGATAATTAATGAACGTTGTGCCCAACTTTTAATGTCATACCTGTAAGTGATATAGACTCCCATCCCATCCCATCTGCAATGTAGGCCACGTTGAATTTCCTGCACCGCACACGGATCACAAAGACTCTCTTAATTTAATGCATTGTGTAATAAAGTATTTCCACTGCACCCAGTGGAAACAAAGTGTTACCACTGGATCATGATACCCCTCATGACTACCTTATAACTTGTGCATGATGTTACGAGTCGCATGCACAAATCTCACAGATATGTATGCACAGCGATTACATGGAGAAGAAAGAAAACCTGCAAACCGTACCCTGCCACTTTACACAAATGAATAGCCGCCCTTTTCTCAAAATTTGATTACTTAAATCCCCTGATAGTGCTGCAGGCTTCAGTAGTGAATGAAATAATTGATTGAAATAATAGAGAGGTCCATTTCGCGTTGCTTAACATTTTCCGGTGGAGGCGTTGCTCAACATTGATATATTCATTTGGGAAAAACGAAACCTATTTAACTGATCATTTTGAGCTGCCTGCATCAAAGGCTCAACATCTGTTCCCCCAAACTGACTCGACATTGCTTGGCCGAAGAAAAACTTCTTCCAGGCTGAAATCCAAGATAGCCTCAGGTTACCAATAAAAGGATGAATCACCTTCGCCAAAACTTAAGGTATAAAATGTAAATACCTTAAGATCATGAGACATTGGTCAAAGCTATAAAAATACAAGAAAAATAATTAAGCTAAAAATACAATCTCAACTTATCTCCAGAACTCACGATGCAATTTTTCCATGAACTCTTTCTGTACCGATAAAGTTGAGCCAAAAAAAATAAATTAAAAAAATCAAAGCTCTGAGTATTGCAGGTCATTTATCATGAACTGACCTCGCTTGAGCATACATCAGCAAAAGCAAGCCTTCGTCCTAATCACCATGAGTATTCCCCTGTGCTCACCTGCTCTTGCTTCCCTTCTTTTGTTTCTTTTTGAACTTCATCCCCTTGGGAGAAAGTATACCAGAAACATTCTTCCCTTCAAGCTTCTTCGTGAACTTCATAACACTTGCCATACCCTTGCGCGCAGCTGACTTACGCTCTGCCCTGTGGTTAAGCAGCTTTCGGTCAAGAGGCCAATATGCATATGGTTCCAGTTTATCCTTCTTCTTGATATCCCCAGCAGCCTTCTTGCTAGTATACTCACCACCTGTGTAAGCCCACCCAGAATCCATTGTCTTCCGGCGCTTCTTCTGTGTTCTTGTCGAAGAACTTGCTATTGAACGGCTGCCAGTATAGCTTCTTGCATCTGAATCATGATCTGAAGAAAGGCTTTTCTCCTTTTTAGGTTTGTAACTGTCCTCACGAACAATAAGATGGCCTTCAGGGTCTATCTCCGGCTCGTCATAAGATGTTTGCTTCCTTTTGAGGTGTGTTGATGATTGGAGGGCTGATCTGGTCTTTTGTCGGTCTAGCAAGTCAAGCGGATCAGCTTCCAATTGGTCGAGCAAATCTTCAGGTAAGCTCTTAGCTGCTTGATGCATTCGGTTTGACCTACACAGAAACCAATTGAGCATGATTAATTTAAACAATACCAAAAAATGATAATTATTTGATTCCATTAAGTTGCGCAAATTCAACTCTGAACTCTTAAAGTCAAAGAAAAGTACTAATAACAGCACCACAGATTTGCCAATCACCAACTATACACATTCAAGAAGCAAATTCTACCACATTATACTAAACAAAAGAGTGCTGTTTTGTTTCCCACAACATCATCTGCCGAAGGGATCCGTACCCGATCATTTTAGGTGATACACAGAGTTCAGTAGTTAAGTTGGGCCAGAATTGCAAACTTTTGCCCTTGGCAGTTAATACAAACTGTGAGTTGCAGCCATTTCAGGGAGGTTTTAAAGGAGAGTTAAGCATTCTCCTAAATGAAATATAGCATTCAGGTCCAGCCCCCACTCCCTTGCGCGGACTAAGTTTATCCTCTAGCCTTTTTTTTAAAAGAAGAAACATGAATAAAGTTATGTACCTCAAAGAAGCAGCTTTTGAGACTCGAAGAGTGGAAGCCTTGGTCTGTCGGCCAGAAAAAGTGTTGGGTACCCCAAGTTCTGCATCACTATCATCTTCCCCATCCTCATCTCCAAAATCAGAAAAAATACGAGTATGGTTCCATCTACTTTGCCTGAAAACAGGTGAACAGTTGAGCCATCTCCATGCATTAGTAAAGTTCATGCTACAGAATAGTATCATCATGCTCCAACAAAAAAGATGACATGGGATCACAGTAATGACAGTTACCATTTCAAGCGCATGATTTTATGAAAATATGGTCACCTCAAGCACTCTGGACCGAGTTTCAAATGTCACTGGATATCAACTTAATAACGTATACATTAATGTTTAAATTTTCGAGCATCAGATGAAGGTAGGAGTACCATAATTTTTCTTTGCTGACCTCAAATATGAAATTTACAGGTAACTTTGTTTTCTACCTCGGTTACTGTTGATCAAGAATGACAATTTAGCCCATGGTTAATTTGTTATTAAAGGACTTAATTTTCTGTTAGCAGTTTTCTGTAAGGGTTGAATTTTCTGTTAGCTGTTTTCTGTACGAGTTAGGATTGTCTAGACAATTCTAGAGGTCTATATCATCAGAAAGTACAACTGCATTTGAAAGCTACTATTTGAGTGATGCTACCTGGAGATAGACATTCTTGAATGAAGTGATTCTGAATCTGCCTTGGATCTGGCTTTTCGTTCTTTTCGCTCCTTGGTCTGTCATTCATGTCAAAAATGAAGAGAACACTTCAACAATCAGAATAGAAGCATCATTAAGCCAAAGAAATTTTACCTTCCTAATGTTCGTCAGCAGTTTCATATGTTCTTCAGGCATCACTGCTTTAACAATATCTAAACCACATTTTTTCACCAGCATTTCAATAAGCAACTTAACCTGACAACATGAAACAGAAGCGAGCGTTGTAACATGCTCAGTTGGAGTTGAATTCCTCATATTTCTTCTTCAGAGGTGGTGAATAATGTAATCCCTCTGTAATGTGCAATCAACATCATCGACAAAACAGCATGACAACTATAACATGCAAGAAATAGACAACTGATTTTCCCCAAAAAGGAAACAGACAACTGATTCTAACTATTTGAAAAAAGAAAAAAAAGAATATCGTGATGTCTCCGTGGCACATGCATCCATCAAGTGGCATTGATGTTTCTGTTGATTGGCTCAAGCCACAGATAAATTTGCCGAGAGGGATTTTGCTCGAAAAGGAATAGGAACATATGAAATTTAAAATTGGCCAATCAGTCAGTTTAGCAATGGACTTGGCTTGGGCATGCAAAACCAAGATGAAGTACAAATGAAAAATCATCTGAATATGATTATTTTCTTACGGGACAATCTGTTATGCAAAGTACGAAATTAATACAGGAGTCCGCATCAGCATATACCAAACTACCAAAACCAGAAAATGTAGCTAAACAACTATATGAATAATCTGGTGCTGCTTGTAAAACTAATCATCATATAGACAAGCAGGATGAAACAAGTCGGAGCTGTTCAGCCTCTGGAAATCCCAGATAAGTACCATGCCAGTGATCAGTAATCACGATTTTAATTATTAGTAAACTGATATCTGTTGGACACATCTAAAGAGAGAGACCTTGGCTTTAAAATGCGTCTTGGTGTGATCTTGCCACTTCAACAGTCCTTCAACCATTGCTGCCAAGTGCATTTGCAACCCATCTGCTTTGGACCTGGCAACCAATACCTTCATGAAACCTAAATTAGCCTGCAGTAAGTATAACAGACATTAGGCTCACCCAACTACTGGAGAAGAAAAGAAGAGGGAAGTGTATGCTGTTAACAACTGAAAAAGGGCTAACCAACAGAAAATAGTCAGATTTCTATTTAGTACATAAAAATCATATAGGAAAAGAAAGATACCTTAATTATCTCACGATTCTTTCTTTGCAGGAGGAGAAAAGCTGATGGGAGCAAATTGTATGCTGCACCAATGAGATCTGAGAACTCATATGCCAGCCGTGCCAACCCTTTTACTGCCGCACTAATCATATGTGGTGTTTCACCAGCAAGACCTCCAGCAATCTGAGTCAATAGAGGAAGATCAGGACAATTCACATTATAAATAGCATTAACACTACCCTTGCATGATAAACTCAGCGTTCTCCCCGATGAACATACAGTAATTCAAGGAAAAGGCATCTGATTGACAATACCATGTTAAAAAATTGTTGTAGATTTTCTTTTTTCCCACCTTTGTCTTCATCTCCACATGCATGGCCAATTTCCACAAGCAAGTCATATGCCCTATTTCTTGTTTTTTTGTTAGTCTGCATAGAGAAATCCATGATCCACTAGTTAGTATGAAAAGCTTCTGTCCAACTTGCACAAAAATGAGTATACACATAACAAATCATCAATAAGTGATGGTCAGAGACATAAGTCAGAAACATAACCTAGCACACAAACAAAAATGAAGCCTCGGAAAAGAGATGAATATGCAGGATGAAAATCCACAGTGTATATGTATGCATGCGCCCACCAAGATTTTACTAACTACAGGCACATGTTTGGACCCAAATTCCCACAGGATATTCATGCATGAGCTTGTGCACAGAAACATTTGCCTGACTGGTGGCTATGAAGTCAGCAGATGTCTTTGCTCAACATACACCTGAAAACATTTTTTAGCCTTTCGATGTATCCATACAGCCTAAACAAATTTAGTTAAGGCAGAAGGTGTGCCATCATGTTATTTGTCTGGTCATCATGAAGGAACTGGAAACAAAGATCAGAAAAGCTAACCAAACCCATAGCTAGCAAGCAGGTCAAGCAGCTGCAAGGAAGAAAGCAGATCATAGCAAGAAACAGTAATGCACTCATAAAAAACAAAGAGAAATACAGCAGACGAGCCTTTTCTAACCAGCAAAATGCTGAGCAGCAATGAGAAATTGCAAGCTGTGGCAACAAAGTCATACCATCGACACCATTTAGCAATCCACCATAAGGGTGAGCACCAAACAGGTGCTTATTAACCCCAGGAAGTATGAAAAAATATCCCAGTAGTGCCAGCCATTTACCAATTACGATCAATCAATATACAAATAGATGTCAAGCTAATAAACAAAACCATAAGCATGGCTGTCACCATTTCACAAAAAAGATCAATTACTTGAACACAAGAATTTCACACTAGCCAGATCCTCCTACACAACATCAATGGAAGTGTATGTCCCGGTACCAGAGGAGTCCCCTTCGGTATCAAAGAGTGGAAGCTATGTTTCCACCTTACAAACCTAATAACCCTTGTACTTCCACCAATTTTAGAGATAGAAAAACCCCACAAAGTTAGCGAATAAATAGAGTCTAACAAGGTAATTGTTCCACACCTTCCTCTCCATACTGTACATGCTCTTAAGCAAATGATCATTCGTCAATATCAACAAGGTAACCCAGGTGTGTAATATAAAGTATAAACAGTGAGATGGCTTAATATATTTAAGGAGCTAATATACCCATGCAGTTCTTACTGCTTCAAGTAAGAACAGGCAACTGTTTGTTTAGCATATAGTTCTCCCATGTTTGATGCATAGATGGATAAGTCTTACACATTTAACCGAAGGCAGTAAGAAAAAGGGTATCCCAATGCACAAGGGTCCCGCAATATGAGGAGGGTCAGATGTACACAGCCTTACCCCTATGCATGAAGAGGCTATTTCCATGCTTCAGACACATGACGCCCGGGTTACAATGGAACAATCCTACCATCATGCCAAGACCTACCCTCTAAGCTGGTGGCAGTAAGCAGATGCTAAATCAAAATAAACAGAAGTACAACCTCTGAGAATCTAGAAACCGCCCTACTGTTCTTGACAGGAAGTACTGAGCATGTGACAGTGCATTCGGCCAATTGTAGAACAAACCAGATGGGCTTCTTTATAAGTGTAGATACTATATATAGAAGCCTAGCCATTGAAATGATGATGATAACAGTGATGAGGAGGCTATGTTTCCTGTAAGGAGATTTATCGATACCTCTTTTAAAGCAAGTATTATTTCAGTGAGGAAGGACCTGATAATGTCCCTCTTCCTCTGTTCTGAGGGGTCCTGGAAACAAAGTAAATGCACAGTTTTAGAATGCTTCGAATAATCAAACAGTCAATGAATTCATTGATGCTGACATCTATAATTATTAACAAAGATTTAAAGTTAGCATGCTCAAAACATAATTATTATTATCACCAACCTTCGAAACATAGACAATCAAAAAATATAAACTCTCAAGCCTATGGCGTTTAGCTGAAAAATGACAAGAAGGCAATGCTGCCATCATCAACTCAAGCAGTTCATCCAGATTACTTGAAAGAAATTCATCACATTCCTGACCACAGCATTGACATGAACATTAATAGATACAATTAGTTCTTTTAGCAATCACAAATCAAATATATCTAATGACATCTTCATATGATTGGAAAAATGCTTATGATTTCAGAGATGAAGGGCAAAGTCAAACCTTGAGTACAATTGAAAGAGTTTTATATGCTTTCTTTTGGATTAACCCTTCTTCATCCTGTAATTTATCGAATCTTACTCAATGTCATTGAAAACATAAAATTTACAGATCAAACTAACAAACCAGTATTTAAACATCGACGCACCTGGACTGCAGGCTTAATAGCACTGAATAATAAACCAATTTCTTGCTTACCGAGACCTGGCAGAAGTGCAGCTGCCAAGTCCAACAAGAGAGCCCTGCATACAGTTGAAAGGTACAGCATCAAGTACTGCAGAAATCAAATTATGGTTTTGATGAACTATTTTCAAGCAAACTTCAAAAAAATAATCATAATAAGTCAATACCTTGAATGTGAGAGTGACACTTTAGCAGATGGACTGTCAATTTCCATTGAATTAGAATTGTTATCGTGCTTCACCTTAATCAATTCCTGAGTCACCCTCAATAGCTTACGCATAGTAGTCATGAAAAATTTCTTGACTACCATTTCATCTGATATTGAAGCAAAATCGTGGATTGTATACTGGAAGATAAGGAAACATGATATTCACTTCTTTGAAGTTAACATGTCACAAGCACAAATATCCTGTTTCTAAAGAAGTTGCAGTCAAAGAATTCAAAAGCCATGTTTTACAGCTTCAGGAAAGGCGAAAAATGCCCATGCTTGGAAGACAGAAAATTAACTAATTGGCAGCTAAAATAAAAGCAACCTGTCAAACTATACTATAGTCTCTATTATATTGCACTGAGTCTAAATGGTGATCTAACCAAACTTGAAAAGTAGATATGAGAAATATATACAAGGATAAATCCACAGGGCCCATTCAAATTACCAGTCTCTGACATTCAGATCTAAAAGCACATGACATCTGTAAAATTCCAGGCAGCAAAAACAGAACACAACTAATTCTGAGGATGCTATCAGCATGTCGGCACCCATATATTATACTGAAAAACAAAGGGAGCACAATTGCACTTGACACCAAGGAATGTCATATACATTAATTGTGAATGTAAGAAACCATATACCTGCAAGCATCCGCCACTATCTTTTCGAGATGTCAAGAGGACTTCAGATAAAACTGAGAAGAACTCTAAAGAAAATGACCGTATTGCTTTCAAATTTTTATCTGCTACATCAACTGTATAGCAATCTCTTGCTTTTCTTTCAGGTTTACCTATCTCATCATCAGACTCGACAGAGTTTCCAGATGTTATGTCTTTGTTCTGTTGAATCAGAATCTACAAATGCAAGGAAAGAGAATAAAACAAGATGAAAAGCCAATATTGTATGTAATTAAAGGATTAGAATCTGAATCATGGATATAAGGCAAACCCGCAGGCTTGAACATATTATGCTGTGCAAGGTAGGCTCTTGATGAAGTGCATTGCATAACACTTTCTGAAGAACTTCAAAGCTACTGCTAGTATCAACGGGATAGTTGCAAAAGGAAGGCAACAAAGACCACAGTGAATATACAAGGCCTTCTGCACTCCTAGCCAAATAAATTCGTCCCTCCTTTTGAAGCTGTGGCATAACAAAACTTCATTATAATAGGGGTCACGTAAAAGACAGACATCAACTTGTTAGATGAAAATATTGGTACCTTGATGGATTTCTGCTGTATTCTGCTGACAATTTTCAAAATTTTTTTTGTAAAAAAACTCAAACGGGCACCAACCATGTATCGCTTCAATATCGGAAGCAGCCAAACATTAGCATCAGATATATCTTCAGCATCCAGATTGAGTGGCAAAAGGCATAAAAATGCATCAGGTCCCAAGGCACCAAGTGCTGACCCAACACATTCATGAAGCTGCAAATTGATGGGGTGATCACATAAGGTAGATACAAGACAGTCATCTGGTTTTAACATTTTAAGTATATTGTAAAAGTTGGATCAATTACACACCACTAAAGGAATCAATAAGCATTATATAAAGGCAAATATTTTCCATTGAACTCCTATACATAGGCAAACAAATTTTAGGCTGACCAGAACCATCTTAACTCTCAAGGAATTAACTTGGCCTTCTTCCCATAGTTCCCACAGATTTAGTGTGCTATTATCCAGATTCCAGGTTATTTTCATCAGATCAGATTAATAAAAAGTAATAAAAAGATTTCAATTCCACAGATCTCATTGCAAATCTGATGTAAACCAGATCTGCATCAGCTAGCACCCCAACTTACATTCTAGATAAAAGACTGATACTAAATGCATATATAGAAAACAATAACTCTGACAGTTCAACAACCTTGAATAATTTTGACCACAAGGTAGAAGATGGTAAAGCTGAGAGGAGAGGACTAAAGATGGACCATGGGTACAAAGGATTGATCAAGCAATGACAGTGGAAGCCTCCAAACATTCATCTACTACAGAATATTCTAACCTGTTCTCTTAACATGCATGGACATTTTCCATTTCTGCTAATCACACGATGACAAACAAAAGGAGAAAACTTAAACAGCAATTAGCTGAATGGGTCGCTTGTTTAGATAGTACCAAGAATAGGAACATGATTGAGCAACCTGAATGCAAAGAAGTATAGCCATGGTGATGAGCATGGAGAAGCAGACTAAGGGTGACAAAATGCCATGATAGCAAAAATGTCATGATAAGTATAGAGATGCTTTTTCTTGAAGCCAAACTTAAGAGTTAAGATGATAACAAAATGACAAATCAGACTCTTAGTTATTTACAGATGTGATGTAATGGGCTACTTCAACGCCAAAAACTCCAATCCCGCAAACATCTCCGAGCATATTATCAACACATACTTGAGCCTTGCATTAAGCAGCCTGTGCCAATTTGCTAAATTTACTCGAATTGCACAGCAGAATCACCAACTGACCTAAGCACTCGCCCCATAAAATTTTCAGCATATGATGGGAACCCTAGAATTTTATCCACCTGAGACATAACCCATCACAATTTTGCGACTACTTGTTCCTTCATCTTGATTTTGTTCTTCTCATCTCCTAGTTGTTGCTGTGGCACCACTCCATCTGCTTCTAACAGTCTACGTGGACAATGACCTTTATCACAATGGCTTTATTGAATGATAGAACATCAAAGACCGTCATTGCACATGAATAGAGACCTGTTTACGAACATATCTGCCTGTGTGTAGAGAGAGAGAGAGAGAGATGTGACTACTATTGTAAGTGAAACTCAATAATAATATCTCCTAATGCGATCCCATCTCCTTAAATAGATGGGGATGCATGGAATATAAGTATGTACTATATTTAAAGACATACTAAATATATCCTTCCTATATAAAAAAATTTATGAATAAAGCATAATTCTAATAGTCTCCCTCAAGTTGGAACATATATATCAAACATGCCCAACTTGTGATATAGAATTAAAAATACCAAAAGGTAGAGACTTAGTTAAAATGTAGGCTAACTAGTTGGATGATGGAATGAATGTTGTTCTGATGGTCTTATTTATCACGGCATCTCTTACACAAGGATCTCGATACCGGTCCCGGGATCTATACCGACGGCTAGCTGGTACAGTACGGTATCCTGATACTTGATACAGTGAAGCATGCCGGTACGCCTAATTTTTTTATCTTTTTAAGATTTATTAAATATTTGTAAATCTAAATAGATATTTGTTGATGCTAATTGATGTTTGTATCACTTCAAGATACTACGAAATGCTGTTTAGCCTTCAGTCATGATATATTATTTTTTTAAAAAAATTCAATAAAGTAAGATTACCAGTAATTAATTAAAGTGAAAGGTAAAATATAAACATAATTACATATCGATATTTAGAATCAGACCGAGCATTGATGTCCATAAATATCAGAATCATTAATATATTCAGTAGGAAGATCAGTAAATCCCTCTAACTATATAGCATGATAATCCTATAAGCTCATTCCAGGAGGTATGCATGATGGATCGTAACTCATCGTAGATCCCTCGCTGAGATCCCGACTTTGAAAGATATCCAGAAATTGATGATATGGCTATGCAAGGGCCCATCCAAATATACCGGCAGTAAAATCAGATCCGTAAGATGCTCCGAGCTACATGAAATAATAATCACTGGAAGATGATGTCTCAAATGTACTATATCCATATCCATATAGATCACAAGCTGTCGGTGCCTGCAGGTAAGAGGATCCAGAATATGAGGATGATCCTAATAAATCCATAAATTTTCACATGCAAGATCTGCAGCTATATCATATCCTGAACGACCTCGCGAAGCTCGTCACCTATATGAAACATATCACCACGGGCTCTACCAAATGGTACACTATGATCTATATCCTGTATAACATGACTAAACTGCAACTCACTAGTGAATCAAAGATGAATAACCGGCTACGTGTCTTATATCCTCGAGTCCCTTCTTAATCATTAAATCCCTCACTATCCGAAGAAGCACTAGCACTACTCTCTAGTGTGAATCTGAATGAGCTGAGTACTCCAGTGGAAGTGCAACTATCTTTCTTTTTTTTCTGTCTCCGGGCCAAATAGATGACGAAAAGAGATGATATAATGTATCTGTTAGAGCCCTGTGAGGAATATTGTTTCTTGTCCATTGTTCAGTATCCATCCCATCCTCACTAGCTACAAAACTGGCTGATAAAAGAAGGCGATCCTGGCTGATCAAGCTCTGACTCCTGCTACTGACTTACAATCCACCCAATCATCGGATCTTAATCCTTATCAACACAATTTCTTGCAATAGGATCAGAGTATTTCAGTACAACTTCCTCCTCGATGCACTTTAGTCTCAACCTTAAATTATAGTGTACATATACAAGATCGTTGAGGTATTTTTGTTTTAAATGATTCCTCTACTTTGAATGGTAAGGTCAAAGGTAGACCAATTGCACTCATATCCACTAGATTACACCGTTTAAAAGAAGATCTTCATAACAAGAATTTTTAAATATTATACTGATTTATCAAAATGTACTCACCATTTAGCTGCAAAAGATATTAACCATTTAGAATTTCAGATTCAGCAAAATTTAAAAATCAATTTGAATTTAATATTAGACTTAGTAGTATCTACCAGGATTCGTCTTTTGATTTATTTTTGATGGCTACATTGGATCCAAAAGAATCTGTGCCCTTCCTAAAAAATTTCGTCAGAAAAAAATTATCATATATTACTTATTGAAATTAGTGCTAATAAAAATTACTCAACAATTTCAACCTAACTTAGTTATTCTAGGCACAGCTGCGTTATCTAAATCGGGCTCCAACTTATATATAACATTGCATAGAGCAGACATAAGTTGTTCATCCATGACAATGTCTGGTATGGAGTACTGAAATCTTGGATTCAGATAGTAAATTGCATATATATTTTAAGAATTAGTCAAGTATACTTGTACAAATATAATTGAATTTAAAATTTTAGAGTGTTCATGATTTACTGCTTACCTGATGCAAATCTAAACTCATTTGATAACTCCACCGTCCATCAATGATCTAGATATACTTATTAACAAGTGTTGAATCTACCTCTTGGATCTTTTTTTGCCCATCATATAATATAGGAAGCCTATCTGAGCATATCACTCAGAGTCCATGATCCAAAGTACCTTATATAAAGGCTTGATAACCTTCACTATTCTCTTGGCCCGCTACCAGAATATCTATCTCGTAACTAAATTCTTCACAATGCTTCCTTCAGTATTTGTCCTGACATATCTACTCTATTACCACTCTTAACTGACAAACATCTAACATAGCTCTACTTTCTTACCAAGAACACTATTAAGCAAGGTTCCCGGTACCGGTACCGGGAGCCGTACCGGTGGCCGACCGGTACCGGTACCGGGAGCCGTACCGATGGCCGGCCGGTACCGGTACCGGGAGCCGTACCGTACCGTGCCGACACACGGTACGGTGTGGACCGGTACGCCCATTTTTTTTGATTTTTTTGATTTTTTTTATGATTTTAAGGTTTTTATTTTATTTTTAAGAGTTTAGGATTATCGTTTAGGGAGAATTTAGTATTTAAGAGTTCTAAACGCTTGAAATTTAAAATTTAAGATATGTCCGATTTCAAGATTTAAAACTAAATACTAATATTTAGAACTATTTCCAATTGAAATAAGATAAAAAATGATAATTAAACTAAGATTATTAGCAATTAATGAAAGTAAAATGTAGCATAAACATATAATTACGTACCAATATCTAGAATCGAGTAGAGTGACGATGTCCATAAATATAGGAATCATGTATGTACTCTATAAAAAAATCGGTATATCCCTCCTGCCAGGCAACATGATACTCCTCTAAACTCATCCCAGGAGGTATGCGTGATGGATCATAACTAATCGCAGATCCCTCTTTGATGTCCCGACTCTGAGAGCTGTCCAGAGACTGATGATATGGCAGTGCAGGGACCCATCCAAACATATCGCAGGAAATTCAGATCCATAAGATACTCCAGGCTGTATGGGATAATAACTATTGGATGATGTCTCAGATACACCATATGGATCATATAAACCAGAAGCTGCCGGTAGCTGCGGATAAGAGAATATTAAATATGAGGATGACCCAGATACATCCATGGATCTTACTCCACATACAAGAGCTGCAGTTGTATCATGTCCCGAACGACCACGCGGAGCCCGTCGCCTATATGGAATCGTATCACCACGAGGTCTATCAGATGATAATCCATGATCTGTATCCTGCGTGGCATGTCTAAACTGTGACTCCTTAGTGAATCGAATATGAATAGGTGGCTGTGACTCCTATTCTCCTGCCCCTCTCTGATCTCTAAATCCTCCACTATCTGAAGCACTATCATCACTATCTCTGGTATCTAAATCTGAGTGGATTGAATGCTCCGATAGAGATGCAACTGCATTTCTTTTTCTTCTGTCTCCGGATCTACTAGATGGTGGGGAGGGACTATGTGCTGTATCTGCTGGAGCCCTGTAAGGAATATGACTTGTTGTCCATTGTCTAGCATCCATCCCAGCCTCACTAGCTACAAAACTGGTTAATCGAGGAGGCGATCCTAGCTCATCAAGCTCTGGTTGCTGCTGCTGACTCATGACCCACCCAATCATTGGATCTTCATCCTCATCAATATATAAACTTGCAGTAGGATCGGGATATTTCAATTCTACTTCTTCCCGAATACATTTTAGCCTCAACCTTAAATTAGTGTACATACACAATCGTTGAGGCATTTCTGTTTCAAACGATTCCTCTGCTTGGAGTCGATAAAACCAAATGTAGACCAGTTGCGCTCACATCCACTAGATGACACCATCTGGGAGAGGTTCTTAACTACAAGAACCTTCAAATTTTTAGCAGATCCACCAAAATGCACCCACCATTCAGCTACAAAAGACATTACATCATTTAGAATTTTAGATTTGGCAAAATAAAAAATTTAATCCTGATATAATATTACACTTACTCCTTAGTAGTACCAACCAGGATTCATCTTTAATTTACTTCTGATCGCTACAATGGATCCAAATGAATCTGTGCCCTCCTTAAAAAATATCGCCTGCCAGAAAAAAATTTGTTTGTTGAAATTAATGATCTTAAAAATTATTTAATAATTTCAACCTAACTTATTTCTTCAAGGCACATAGCAGCGATATCTGGATCGGGCTTCATCTTATATATAACATTGCGTATGGCAGACATAAGATCCTCATCCATGGCAATGTCCGGTACAGAGTACTAAAATCTCGGATTTAGATAGTAAGCTGTACAGATATTTTGAAAATTAGTCAAGCGTACTTGTACAAATCTAATTGAAACTTAATTTTAAGAGACTTCATAAATTACTACGTACCTGCTAGATGCAAATCTGAACTCATTTGATAACTCCACCATCCATCAATGATTCGGATATACTCAGATGCATGTGATGGATCTGCCTCCTGGATTTTTTCTTTGTCCTTTGCATCATGAAATATAAGAAGCCCATCTGAGCATACCTCTCGGAGTCCACGGTACGAAGTACCTCATATAGAGGCTTGATAGCCTCCACTATCCTCTCAGGCCGCTGCCAGAATATCTGTCTCGTCACTAAATTTTCCATCTGAGCATACCCCTCGGAGTCCACGGCACTAAGTACCTCATATAGAGGCTTGATAGCCTCCATTATCCTCTTAGCCCGCTGCCAGAATGTCTGTCTCATCACTAAATTTTTCATGTTGCTTCTCTCAGTATTTGCCTTAGCATATCTGCTCTACTGCCACTCCTGACTGACAAACATCTGACGCAGCTCTGCTTTCTTGCCAAGAAGACTATCAAGTGCAATATAATTAGTAGCAAACCGTATAACCCCAATCTCAATATTTCCTTCATGTAAAGCTCCTCATCAATGATAAGACCCATGTATGCTTATATATAAACCTGGTGATAGACTGTGCTAGCTCAACAATCTTCTGCACCCTGCGAATTTTTTCAATATCCATCAATATGAGATCTATACAATGTGCAGCACAAGGAATCCAGAAAATATGCGACCGCTGCTCAATCAAGATCTGCCCTACGATCCTGTACTGTGGTCCATTATCACATTATGCTCTTATACCTGATCAATCACATCCTCCATCAATCTGAGGATATAACTAGCATCGTGCACCTGATCAGAAGCATCAATAGACTTTTGAAAAAAGTCTTCCCATCACAATAAATCAAGAAATTGATGATGATCCATCTAGTAGGACCAGTCCAACCATTACACATCACCGTCAATCCATACATGGGCCACTTGCTCTGATATGAAGATATCTATCCTTCTAGCTCCTTATTGTTGTCCAGAAGCTGACCATAAATATTCCTCGATGCTGGAGGATCTATACCTGTACTAGCAATCTATATAGATGAAATAGCAGAGCGATAATATAGATTGTCTGCTGCATGAACTGGGATATGACTGAAATGAAACCAGGAGGAGATGACCCGTCACATATCCTTCTTCTTATCCTTTTTCAGCATTGTGTCAATCCTCTGTTGCTTGAAATCTCTACTGGAAAATGCATGTAGATCGACATCATGGATAGTGGCTCCCTCTGGAATGTCCCTTGGAAGACTTCCTTCTACTACCAGATGCTCTCAACATGGATGCAATACGGCTGGTGCCTCTCCTAATGGACTTTCTGACTGAGGTCCTCCTAAACTGTCTCAGACTCTCCTGTAGCACTAGCATAAACGGATTCCGATCCTGACTCAAAAGCTGATGGCCCGAATCGCTGTCTATGCCTGGCTGCCTCCTTCAGCTGCCTCTGCTCATACAAACTCACCTGAATAGCAGCCTCCATCTGTGCCTCCTCATCAAAAGGATTAGATGCTCCCTCTGACTTCCTGGAGTAATAAGAATGTTCTGCGGCTCTGCGATCCACCTTTGCATTTTTTTTTCTGCTCTTTCCTTCCCAGCTTTAAAATCAGCAAAGTATTTTTTCATCAACTAACGGACCTCCTGTGGACACTGTCAGCATGCAGATATATCAGGACAGCCGCCAGCTAAGCATTGCTTCAACCTTGTTACCCCCACCTTTGAATTCAGTATTATACAATTTACACCTCCAGTGATGCCGACCTGAGAGCATCTCTCCATGTAACCAACCAATGTCTCGCTCCAAATCCTTCTTCCTTCTTGATGGATCCATACCTGAATATTTAAATTACATATAAAGTCAATAATAATGTTTATTAATTAACACTTTATTAACCTAATTTTTAAAATTTAATTTATTTTTTTATTATATTTTATTTAGAAAATTTTAAAAATAAAGAAAAAAAATTAAATTTTAGATTCATGTAGGATTCTATCATACATGCTACATATATTTTTTTAAGATCCTAGAAATGCATTAAAAGCCAATTTTTTTTAATTTAAGACCTACGACATTATTCATGAGATGCATCAAAACTTGAATAAATCAACATGAAATTTATAGTAAGAGTAGCTTATGAGGCCTAGATTAAAAATTTATAATTATAATTTTTTTCTAATTATTTTTTTAATTAATTTATTAATCCAAAATTAATTTATTAATCCAAAATTAATTTTTAATTTAAAAAATTATATACTTAACAAAAAATCAAGATTTTAGTATCATTGTGTAGGTCTATCCTACATCTACCACATACTCCAAAATCATAGCCAACAAATAAATTTTGACAACATTTCTTCTTAATTTTCAAATTTTACACGGATTTTAATTAAAAAAACGATACGAAAGAGGGAAATACGGAAAAAAAAAAGTATACGTACCTTGATTCTACCTTCCTCTTCGATTTTTGCAGGTTTGATTGGGTTGAAAAGGATAAAAGCAATTTTTTTTCCATCGTTTTTGTTTCCGCAGGTCAGCAGCAAAGAGCGCTTACCTTTTCATTCTTTAAAATCAAAGGCAGCCTCCCCCCTCCCAAAGCAAGTCACATGGCTACAGTAGCCATGTGACAAAAATAAATAACTGCCCCCACCCGCCCGAACCGGGCCGAACCGGGCGGTTCGGTCTCGTTTCGACCCAATTCGGGTCCGGTTCGATATGGTAAAGAAGTTTTTTTTTTAGGGGGCCGTTTCGATTTATATGGCCGAACCGTGCCGGTCGGCCACCGGACCGGTTCGGTACACCCCGAACTGGCCGATTCGGTACAGTTCGGAAAACCCTACTATTAAGTACTATATAATTTGTAGCAAACCGTGTAATTCCTGATCTCAATATTTCTTGCATAATAAAGCTCCTCATCAATAACAAGACTCATCTATGTTATAGATAAATCTGATAATAGTCTGTGCTAATTCATCTATCTTCTATACCCTACGGATCTTTCCAATATTTATCAACATAAGGTCAATACAATATACAGTACAAGAGATCCAGAAAATGTGGTCACCACTGCATCAAGAGCTGTCTTGCGGCCTTATATTGTATTCCATTATCTATGATGACTTGCACGACATTTTACTCTCTCACCTGATTAATCACCTCCATCAATCTAAAGATATAGCTGCTGTCATTCACCTAATCTAAAGCATCAATAAATTTATGAAAAAAATTTTATCACAATAAGTCAAGTAGATAATGCTTCATCTAGTAGGACCAGTCCAACCATCATACATCACTATCAATCCATACAAGGGCCACTTACTCTGATAGGAGGCAATCCAATTTTCTAGCTTCTTACTGCTGTCCCGAAACTAACCATAAATATTCCTTGATACTGGAGAATCTGCACCTATACTAGCAACCTGTATAGATGCAATAGTTGAACGATAATACGGGTTATCTGCTGCGTGCAGTGAAATATAACTGAAATAAAACCAGGATCCGATATCCTGTCACATATCCTTCTTATCTTTTTCAACATACTATCAATCTTCTGTTACTTGAAATTTTTGCTAGAAAAGGTATGTGAATCGACATCGTGGATAGTGACTTCTGCTGAAATATTTCTGGAAGACTTCTTTCTACTGTCAAATGCTTCAAACATGGATACAATATGATTGGTGCCTCTCCTAACAAACTTTCTAACTTAGAAGATCCTTCTAAACTGTCTGACTCTCCTGTAACATTCTTTGAGCCCGACCCCGATCGAGACTCAAAAGTTGATGGCCCAAATCACTCTCTATACCTCCATCTCCTCTAGTTGCCTCTACTCATACAAACTCGCTTGAATGGCAATCTCGATCCGTGCCTCCTTATTGAAAGGAATAGATGCTCCCTCTAACTTTCTAAAATGATAAGAAAGTGGTTCTGCGACTCTACGGTCCACCTTTGTTTTCTTCAATATTTTTTTCTTTCCTGCTGTGAAATTAGTAAAATATTTCTTTATCAACTGACGGACCTCTTGCGAACACCGTCAGCATGCAGATACATCAGAATAGTCGCTAGCCAAGTATTGCTTCAACCTCGTTACCTCACCATCTTTGAATTCTACATTAAACCATTTACACCTCCAATGATGCCGACCCAAGAGTATTCTCCATTCACTCAACCAATGTCACACTCTGGATCATTTTTTCTCATTGAAGGATCCATTCTTGAATATTTAAAAAGCATAATAAGCTCAATAATTATATAAATTAATTAATATTTTATTTATCTAATATTTTTATTTTTATTTAATTATATTTTTAATTTTTAGATTTAAAAATATAAAAAATTATAATATTAAAAAAAATAATTTGATCTTAGATTCATGTAGGATCCTATCATAGATACTACATATTTTTTTTTAAAATAGTGGGCATACACGAAAGGCCACTTTTTTTAATATTAGACCTAAAGTACCATTCATAAGGCGCATCAAACCTTGGATAAATCGATACAAAATTTATAATGAAAGTAGCTTATAAGACTTAAAACAATAATCTATAATTATAATTTTTTAATTAATTATTTAATTTTTTTATTAATTTTATAATCCAAAAATATTTTTTAATTTTAAAAATCATATACTTAATAAAATATCATGATCTTAGTATCATTATGTAGATCTTTCATAGATCTACAACATATTCTAAAATCATGTCAAAATAAAAAATTTTGACAGCATTTTTCTATAATTTTTTTTATATAAATTAAAAAAAAAGAGAAAAAAAGAGAAGGGAAGCACATGTGTACCTTGAATCCACTTTTCTTGCTATTTCGATGTTAGATTAGCTTGGAATACTACAAAATTTGATTTTGAAGCCTTCTTTTCCCATTTCTATCAAAATTGAAAGCCCGAAAGGCACCCAATTATTTCATGTCAACCCTCCAACCCACATCACTGTAGCGGGAAAAATAAATTTGAACTGGTCCGAACCAATTTCGAACCAACCGAACTGATACAATTCGGGAAAGTTCGGACCCGGTTCATTATTTTTTTCATTTATGGAAGGGGGAGAACCGAATTTATATGCTAAACCATGCCGATTGAACACCGGTCCAGTTCGGTTGAACCGTGCTCTTACAAAATGACAATTCACTTCGATGTTTTTGGTCCGCTCATAGAACATAGGATTGCTGGCTATATATATGGTTGCCCGATTATCACCATGCATAAGTATAAGGCCAAGGTGATCGAATCAAGCTTAGATATTAGGGATTTTATCTACATCAACTCGCTAGTAAGAGCTATAGCTCTATACTCAGCCTTGGCACTAGATCTAGAGACAATATTCTGCTTTTTACTTCTCTATATTACAAGACTACCTCCCATAGACGTGCAGTATCCTAACATGGATTTTTTTGTCCCTTTTATCTCCTGCATACCCAAGTTCGAATAGACTTCAATTGTAAGATGTCCATTCTTCTTGTCTAGTAGACCTTCATGAAAAATTTTTAACATAAGCTAATATTCTCAAGACTCCTCTCCAATGAACTGTATTAGGTTTTTACATAAACTGACTTACAACCCCACTACAAAGGCTATGTCTGGTCTAATAATAGTGAGATAAATGAATTTGCCTATCAACCTCCTGTATTGTATAACATCTTCAAATAATTCTGCATCTTCAATCCAGAACTCTGAATCAATGTTAATAAGAGTACTTTTAGGTTTACATCCAAGTAATCATGTCTCCTGTAATAGATCTAAGGCATACTTTCTTTGAGAAAAGAACATACCTTGTTTATCATGTGCAATTTCTATCCAAAAAAAGTATCTAGACTTTCCCATATCTTGGATAACAAAATGCCGTTTTAAGTACTTTTTAGTTTCCTCTATATTGCTTAGGTCACTCCCAGTCAATAGTATGTCATCAACATAAACAACCAAAATAACAGTTCCTGTAAAGTTTTGATGAACAAAAAGAGTGATCAAAGTTACACTTATAGAAATCAAATGCCATAATAAATTAGTTGAGCTTGTCAAACTAGGCACAAGAACTCTGCTTGAGATCATAAATTGCTTTCTTAAGTATGCATACCAAATTCTCTTCTTGAGCAATATATCCAGAAGGTTGCTCTAAATATATCTTCTCTATCAAATCACCGTACAAGAAAGCATTTTTGACATCTAGCTGGAAGATAGACACTTTTTGTTAATAGCAATTAAGATGATCACCCTAATACAGTTTAGCCAAGCAGCTGGTGAGAAGGTCTCAAAATAGTCAATGCCATTAGTCTGAGTAAATCCTTTTGCAACAAATCTTGACTTTGTATCTATCTATAGTCCCATTTGGTTTATATTTGCTAGTGAACAACCATCTGCAACCAACAACATCAGAGCCAATAGACGGGTCAACTAGATCTCATATATCTCTAGAGAGGAGAGTGGCCATCTCCTCATCTATAGCAGCCTTCCAAACTAGATTATCCAAAGCTTCCTCGTAAGACCTGGGTACAGACACAAATGACAAAGACAAGGTAAACTAGCACAAAGAAAGGGTAAGATGATATAGAAAACAACATGAACAATGGGATAAGCTGTAGTAGATCATTTACATTTACGGAAAGCAATTGACAAATCCAAATCTGAGATAGTCACAGGAAATTCAGGTGATGGATGGCTTGGATCTCCAGTTAAAGACAAAGGATCAATTTGAGCAAAAAGAGGTGCCTAAGGTTTGTGTCTGCTAGTATACACCTGCAATGATTTAACTATAACACGAACAAGCACAGATTCAACTAACCCAACTAATCGAAGAGCAATATACTTGATAATGATATCTGGAGACTCATCAGAGAAAAGTGGATTTAAAAAAGATAACATCCACAGATGTATGATACTTTATAGTCACTGGATCACAATACCTATACCCCTTTTGAGTCCGGGAATATCCTATAAAGACATAATTCACTGACTTGGATGATAATTTATCAAGATCAAGTCGAACATCTTACACAAAACAAACACATCCAAAAACACGTGGAGTAAGAGAGAAATGGGTTTATCAAGATAGAGACATGAAGAAGGGATATCCCGTGGAGAACTGATGATGATATTTGGTTAATCAAAAAACAATCAGACAAAATAGCATCTGCCCACATATTTAGGTACATGTATTTGAATCATGAGAATGTGAGCAATATCTAATAAGTGTCGATATTTTCTTTCAACAACACCATTTTATTGAGAGGTTTAAACAAAAATAGTCAGATATAAAATACCATAATAATAGCAGAATTGAGAAATACCATGCTTTAAAAAATCAAAAGCATTATCAATACGAAATATACGAAAGGAAGTGGAAAACTAGATTTTTATTTTGTTATAAAAACTTTTGAGAACACAGGAACTTGTGTCCTGTCTTTCAGCATATACATATAGATCATTCTAGAATAATCATTGACAAATACAATAAAATTTCTAAATCCAACAACAAAAGTAAAGCGACATGGATCCTAAACATCAAAATGTACGAACTCAAAAGGGATAGAACTGCATTTATTGACTTGACTTGGATAGGAGGTACGATGGTATTTGTCCAATTGACAGGACTTGTACTCCAAAAAAGATACAGACAACTCAAAAGGCAAAACTTGTCTTAGCTTCTGCAAAGAAAGGTGGCCTAATTAGTAGTGCTATAACAAAGGAGAGAAACAATGACAAAGAAACTAGAGTTAAAAAATTGAAAAATGCACCATTGTCAAGGTAATAAAGGCCACCTTTCTTACATCCCAAACCAATCCTCGTTCCATTCTGTAGATCCTGAAAAACACAGTATGTGGGAAAGAATGTTATAGAACAATTTTTAGATTTGGTTATTTAACTAATAGATAAAAGGCTAATAGGAAACTTTGGAACATAAAAGCATATGATCTAAGGAAAGTAACAAGGAAGCACGAACAACTCCCTCACCCAGAATAGAACAAGAAGAGCCATCGGCAACAACAACAGAAGGAACAAAAATATAACTAGACAAGGAAGCGAAATTAATTTTCATATCTGTCATATAAGATGACTCTCTTGAATCTAATATCCAAAATTAACGGAGAAAGCAATGAATGCACTAGTACTTGGAGTGATGGCATGAGTAGCCATCTGTATACATTGAGTAGATTGGAATTAAAGAGTTTTTCATACTTAGCCTAAGGGATCTGCATCATGCCAGCAAAAAGAGCCAACGATGTTGGAATAGAAGTATTAGTCGTAGTTTCCATAGAAACCAATTGCACCCAGCTAGGTTTGCCAAACTTGAGCTAGCATTTTTTAGACAATTATTGCACTTATAATGGGAACAGTAACATGATCCCTTGTCAGATATGAGCGGACAACCAAGGCCTCACCCTGAATCTCTACCACATCCTCTACCACGACCACCAACAACCATAACCAAGTACTCCATTTGATATGTAGTGGTAGAAGCTAATATAGTTCTAGTGAAGACACGTAGAACTCTCGAAAAAGTCACAGACAGAGAAAGAACTGAATCACCACCAAGAATCTAACCACAAATATGATGAACTAAAGATAGATTCAATCCAGATAAAAATTTAGCAACCACCAGACCTTCATGATAGTCCTTCAACTTTTGTGGATCTAGTACTAGAAGTTGATGTGAATTTAACTCGTCAAGAACACCTCTCAGAAAGGCATAGTGATCGGCTATAGGTTTATCTTCTTGCTGCAATGTCAAGAGTTGCTCATAGAGTTCCAATACCCTTGATATATTCTTCTCATGCCCATACATCTTTTTGAAGGTGTCCTAGATTTGCTTAACTATCTTTAAGAATATGACATCAGCACTAACCTTCTCCTCCATGCTATTCAATAATCATGACATAACACAATAGTCACTACCCAACCAGTCTTCATAAGTAGGATCTTTGAAACTTGCAGGATCATCAATTAAGTACTGCACCTTTCGATGGAGACCAATAAACAGTTTAATAATTGGACCCACAAAAGATAGTTGGTGCCATTAAGCTATATTGTAGTTGCCATTGGATTCTTTATCGCAGTGTCAAAACCAAGGATTACTAAACCAGTACTGAGGCCCGTACCGATCAACGATCGATACAGTACGGTACGGTCCGTATAGTACCAGTACGTGTATCGAGCTTAAAAAATTGAGAAAAAACTCTCTTCCTCCCACCTCTCAAGCAAGAATTATTGAACCAAACATGAACCAGACTCGAACAGAGCCAAACCAAGCCTGAACCGGACGGTACTGTATGGTACGGTACCGTACGGAATTTAATTTTTTTTTAACGGTCCAAATGCCGGACCGTTTTATATATATAAACCGTACCGGCTCTTGACCGGTATGGTATGGTACGCCCCGTACCAGGCGGTACGAGACGGTACCGCAAATCCTAGTCAAAACCATGAGTCAAAATTGTCGAGAGTTTGTCATCATTATTTGAGGACATTATAGCAGTCAGAGACTAGGACAAAAACAACCAAACGGCCAGACAATGAAAGAGGGAGCAGCCAAAGAAATTACGAGCAATGTACCACTTCCGTGATTAGTAGATAGTTAGAAAGATAGTCAGATAATCTTTATACAGTATAGGAAAGATACCTACACTGCATAAAAGAAGAGAAAAGAAGAAAAAGATCAAGAAATATCAAGAAGTGAGGCTATGGATGGTGAGGGAAGAGGCAGCGACAGTCATTTGAGGTGGTGCTGGATGGCTGCTAGGGTTATGGTATTGAAAAAGATGAATAGTGGCAACTAGGGTTATGGAACCTAGCGCTCTGATACCATGTTGCAAGTGAAACTCAATATAATATTTCCTGTTAATGACATCCCATCTCCTTAAATAGATAGGGATGTATAGAACACAAGTACATACTATATTTAAAGATATCCTAAATATATCTTTCCTATGTAAGGGCTTACTAAATAAAGCATAATTCTAACAACCACGTTTGACTATATTTGGGGGCAAATTGTGAGAGGTTGAATTCAACACTAGAGAATCTCAAATGAAGATCCACACAATTGAAGATGGTCTGTAGCATCTAAAATGCTTAATAAACTAAATATCACATATTCCAGAGAGGCCTTGTGCATCAAGTTATCCCAAAATAGATGGAACTAATAGAGCTAATGTATAAATGTAGCTTGTAGGCTATATAAATCAATATCATAAACATTTGATTCAATCTAGGCATGTAAAGACACATACATTAAAGTCTGTCCAATCTGGGACAGATTGCTTGAACAAGCAACTTCCAAAATTTATGGTTTCAATTTCAGTGTTTAAGCATTTCAGTGTTAGACACTGAAGACCATTTCCTGCACTGGGGAATCTTCAAATTGGATCTTTGCTGTTCAGTTTGGCCCAACCAGCTCTGCCCTCAAATCAAGTCAAATATAGCCAGGTCTCCCTCACCATGCATGCATAGGCATAAATACAAGTTTGTGCAGACACATCTATGCTTTTTTTTCACTTTTTGTTCTGAATTCTATGCTTTCAAGCTAACATTCACCGCTAGTAGTACGAAGCCACCTAGTAGTGGATGATATAAGATGTGAACAACAATCTCTCCACCCAATGCACCAACAATGCATCTCAAGCATAAGATTGTATATTCTTGTTGACTTGCTTCATTGTATATACAATTCAGCAACTAGTTAACTCCTGAATAAAAGAATTATTTATAAAATTAATCCTTACATAATTAGTCAAGCTACTTATGAAATTAAATGAGTACTTTCATCCTATCTAACTCCTTGCAAGGCATGAGCAACCTTTCTTTCTTTTTAATAGAAGTTGGGTTTGGACTTCAGACAATCCCTAACAATTTTTCAAAATATCCTCGACTTTTTCACAAATCCTTCAACATTTTTACCTTGGATCCATGTCATGTGTGAGCAACACTCGCACATATTGATACAAATAAAATCTAAGATCATTGAACTATTAGTTTTTTGCACTTTCTGTATGCATCTATAACTGTACAGGGTAACACCTCAATTTTGAGAAGAAGTAACAGACATTAGCAAATGCATTGGATTAAAAAAATATCTACCTGCTTTCTGTAAGGAAAGTCTTCATCTGGTAAGTTCTGCATATCTGCAAGGCTTCTAACTGCTCCAGCCATCAGATGGTACGAAGATTCCCCTGATGGTTCCCATCAAGAATGACAGGTTAACATAAGTAGAACAGCACATAAAAGAAGTTTTAACATGAGATTGTTTATAATGAACCATAAACCCTAGTGAAAATCTTGAATTGCTGCACAACAGTGATCAAGATATTCAGTTTGACGAAGCATCATTCCTTTCCTCTTGAGCGAAGACAATTGGTGAGACGAAAATATTTTTCCAATTCTCATTCACAAGTGGTGAATGGACATCATGGAACATGGGATCTTTAAAATCATCAAGACCGATTTTGTTCAAAATCGTCAACATGACTGCCTTTTCACATGTCGTGTTACGAAATTTAAATGAAAAACAAAAAGGAAAAAAAAAAAAAATAGACCCTTTCATTGTTAGCAGAAAGAGATCATACAAAATTGGCTCTGACAGAGCATTGTGAGATACCCATGAATTTAGAATGATGAATCATCCTTTATGAAAACAATGAAAGAACTATCTTTGATGCCAAATGGTTATGCTTTATGGATCCTTGTTGATTGGCCATAGGAAAATTAAAATTTGATGGAGGACAAAGAAGGGGAACCAGAATATAAAGAGAATAAGTTGAATGGACATTTTGGAGTCTAGAAAAGAATTTAATGATCTGAATCAATCTCTGAATCACAGGGAAGTCTTGTCCCCTCCATAAACTGATCAATTTAATTGAATCACTTGTCACAGATATTAATTTAAGAAACGATATTGAATAAAAAGGTTACTGATTTTACCCCACTATGTTTAACCAACTTTACAGAATCAAGGCTTCAAATTCTTCTACCAAGTATTGCACCTACAATAGTGACACAAACAGATGGCCAACCAGCTTGAAACAAAAAAAATAGCCTAACCAAATGCTTTGAGGATCCACTACCTGTGCCCCGTGTTATCATGGACATTAAGAATGTGCTCCAGCAGTTCACTTAAGTGCACACAGAAGGACCACCAATGGTCTCAGAGAGATGTCATGTTTCAATTTCAAGGTACAAGCAAACTAGGCTACAACCTACGTAGACAAGTGTGAATCCAGGCACTCACCTCGACTACAATTTTCTATGCAGCTACTGAGGTAACTTCCTTACCACTTCAGCAATACCATTTTTCGTAGGATCCAAACACCTTTTGTGTATATTATATGTAATTCAAATACACCACTAATATGTAATACAGTAATATTATGTTAACACACATATCATGACTCAGAAGATATAAAAGTTTTCAGACAAATTATACAAAAATTCATGCATGCATTTTTAGAATTATATCTGTTAATAATGATGCCCTAGAAATCCAGGTGTCATCACCTTGGGCAGCCAAAATGTTTTAACGACACTGGTAATACCAAATAAGGCCAATAAGAGTACATCGCAAGGGTCAATAACAAGCTGTAATTAAAATCCTACCCCGCAAATTGGAGGAAACAAGTAAATGAAAGAATAAGATAGAAATAAAAAAACCATAGCCATGATCATCCAAACTTGGCACATCTAATGGGATTAGCTTTATGGATTCTCATGCATGAAGCATTTTTATTAAGGGACAAAGAAGACAAAAAATATATTAGAAAAAATTACAAGACATATATGATTCAAAAAAGATTATTTATATGGCATTTGATGATCTAAATGGGATTACCACAGTGATTTAAGATCACCGGTAATCTAAATCCTGAAATACTCTGATCCTCAATGATCTTGTATCACTGCTTATGGTCCAATGATTAAATATCCTCAGGTATCCACAAGTAACCTGTTTGCTATTCCATGAATATCCAAAATCACTAACTATATAATACCAAAACTACCTCTCATATATTCTATAAAAATATATTTATTAATAATATAAAATATATTTAATAAAATATTAATATATTTTTTAAAATTTATTTATTAGTCCTACAAATTATTAATCCTATAAAAACATATTAATTATTATTATAGAATTGTTTTTTTATTTATACTTATAATATGTTATTTATTAATACTATTATTAATTTTGATTAGAAAAACAAGGCAAATAGAAGTAACATATTAAATAATTTCATTATATAAAAAAGTATAATAAGATATTTTTACTCTAATTTGAAATTATCAGTCAATCATAATACTATAATAATAATATAATTAATAATATATTATAATAGAATACACATCATAAATATAATATATAATATTTGATATATAATATTGATATAATATGATGGCACTGGTTCCTGCTCGAATGCCAAAGTATGCTAGAGGAGAGGTGCTCATGGATGTACCTGCAAAAGAAGCCCTAACCAGAGATGGCTCCAGCGAAGACTCTCCAATGTTCAAATCAGTATTTTAGGCCACAGAAAGGAAGAAAGCAGAGTAGAGTGGTGAGACAGATCCCCTACCTTAGGAGCTCCC
The DNA here is from genome assembly GCA_021397845.1 of Areca catechu. Lineage (NCBI taxonomy): Eukaryota > Viridiplantae > Streptophyta > Magnoliopsida > Arecales > Arecaceae > Areca > Areca catechu. Next base: position 21,984,552 of record CM038040.1, read on the forward strand.
TTTTATAAGTGGGCGATGATGGCAATTTTGAAAGGCTGAGACCCTTAGTGTGTTGGTGAGGATTGACCGGGCATCAATCCTAGTCAGAAGATCCGGGAATGAATCATTCCATTTATCTAGAATGTTTACTTCCTATTTATGGAATCTTTATCTTATTCACATCACCAGCCATGTTACTTAATGGTGATGAAGACTGTACCCTAGAACGGGTCATGTTCCCTTAATTACAAAGATTTGTCATAGATTATCGAATTTGTTTATTTGTATACACTAAGTCAGTCATACATGAAAATGAGCATCGTTGGGTTCCCCCTTCGGCTATCTTGTAGAATGCTGCTAAGGTGCCTTATTTATCCTTTGGTACAAGGGTTTAGGGCCCGCATGGAGGCCAGCACCTGGGCCAAAGGTTTGTGGAACCAAGAAACTTCTGGGCATGCTCTTGCCCTTATTGAGGGCCATATTGCCAGAGGAAGTCACAATCCATCTATAGACTTTGTAAAACAAAAAGGGCCCTTCTTCAGCAATCAAGGGTCAGGAAAATCAAGGGTTTTGGAGAAATAGCGTTGGTATGCCGAAGCTTGATTGCTGAGGGCAAGATGGGCCTTTGAAGAGGTTGGAGGATGACTTGGCTGAGAACTAATCAGGTTGAAGATCAATCATGCCAAGGCCAAAGGTCAGCCAGGATGAAGATCCACTGGGCCAAGAGTCTCAAAGCATCATCTTGACTCATTCAAAAGGGATAGTCCTGGATGTTGAAGAGATGAAAATCCCTTATCATGAATGAAGGAGTTTGATGACATAGCCCTGCCTTCATATGCCAATGAGAAGCCTTGGATGAGGTATCTTGTGGAGATAGCATATAACAGGTGTTGTTCCGTCAAGAAACTCAAGGGGTGGCTTGATGACACCACTTCATCTTTGTTGTAGATATTTGGTAAATGTTCTATTTAAGCAAATGCTTCATATATAAACATCCAAAAGGTGAAGGGTCCGATGCCAAGGGTCGGTGGTGCTAAGAAAGACTGGAATGCAGCCTTATCTCATCATGCGTGGCTCCTCGGGATACTGAGGGTGGGGAGTTCCCCCCACATTATAATATATTAACGGTATATTGAAACTCAAGGGGTGGCTCTAATGACACCGCTCCATTTTTGTTGTAGATGTTTGGCTAATGTTCTATTTGTGCAAATACTTCACATATAAACATCCTGAAGGCGAAGGGTCCAATGCCGAGGATTGGTGGTGTCGAGGAAGACCAGAATGCGATCTTATCTTATCCTGGGGGACAGCTGCTGACTGCTTATGCCTTCATCCTACTCAAGATACCGATAGTAGGGAGTTCCCCACATATCATAATATATTAACAATATATTAATATACTAATTTTTTTACTAGATCGAGGGATATTTCTGTTCTCAAATTTCAGCCAAAGATCACTACCTGGGGATGATCTTGGGTTCGCGACCTTAAGAACCGGTATGCCATCACTAGATCGAGGGATAACTTGAAGAGTAGGGGTGATTTGAAATAACCGCTACGCAAGATCACCATGGTGCAACCAAACACGGTGATCTCATCACCCCCACCCACATGATCCTTGATTTTTGGTTGATCATCCCATACCAAATGCCCTCATTAGATTTCACATTTTCTGAATACAATAATTCTTGTCACATAGAAAATCTTGATACAACTATTAATTTTGAGTTGATTTGATAAACTAGTATTCTTCACTCTTTTAAATTTTTCCCTTCTTTCAATTTGCTTCATCTCCCTTATTCTTCAACCTGTGTTAGATAAAAACAAAAACCAAGATCACCTAAAAATCTTTTATAACCACCGGTTATAATTGGACAAAACAAGTAGGACCACAAGGAAAAGTTTCGGGTCAAATCAGATAACTCGCATAGCCAAATGGAGCAAAATTTGAAAGGTTAGGGTCATAACCAGTATGAACTATTCTATAGGTATGGATTTTCAAAACTTAATGGACTAATTAGCAAGTCTATTCAAACTTGTTTGATCTCATGGTGTGCGATTTCATAAGTACATAGAGTAAGGTTTTCGTAACGAGAACCAAAATCGGAACTAATACCGGAGACTGTTCTGACCGGTTGGTGGTACAAGTTAATACAGACCATACCAGACCGAACCGATGCAAATTGACATAAAAATGAAGAGACGGACTAGGGAGGAGGAAAAGTAAAAAAGAGAGGAAAAGAGAGGAAAAAATAGAAAGGGAAGGGAAGGGTAGGGGGGACGACATCGCCAGAGGGTCGACGATGGCCCGCCAAGTCCGCTAGAGAATTGTGGAGGCCTCTATGGCTCCATGTCGTCTGGTAGGACTTTCAATTGAGAGAGATAAAGATAGGAGTGAAGATACTAGACATCAAGAAAGGCACTGAAGAAGGTGACCAAAAAGTCATCGAGAATCGTTGTGGCCACCGGGCGACAGAAAGGACTCCCACAAAGCCACAGCGACCAAACAGGAATGAAAAATCACTATTCATCATCATTTTTTTAAAAATAATAATGAATAATGAAGTCAGCAATGGATTTGCCGGCTTTAATTTTGATCCTTTTTTTTTATAAAATCCAATGAACAAGAGCTTCTTACCCCTATTCTGAACCCACAAAGAACGCGGGAGCTTTTCCTCCACCCAGCGGCCATAGCAACCCTTGGCAGCTCTCCGGCACCTCTCCGATACCTTTCCTGTACTTTGGTATCCTCGCTTCCCCTTTCTCTCTGTCTCTCTCGATTAAAAGTCGATAGGGGTGACACGGAACCATGGAGGCCTCTGCGACCCTTCGGTGGCCTCAAAAAACTACCGCTGGCCCTCGACAGCGTCATCCGCCCTTTCCCTTCCCTCTTTTCTCTTTATGTTCCTCTATTTCCCTCTCCCTCATCCAGTGTTCTGTTTTCCATGCTGAAACCATCTCGGTTTGCCTCCAGTACGGTTTGAAATGTCCCTAACCTACCGATTCAATCTGGTTCCAAAAACTCTCATAGAGATTTCTCTAGCAACATATTCTATTCATTTTTGGAGCATTTTGTACTCTTCTCCACTAGCATGCATAGAGAGTTATGCATGAATCTTTCAAATCTTGTTTTGATTTTACTTGCAAATTCAAAAATGTGATAAATGCAAGCAATACATGGATACGTAAACAATCTAGATGTACATAAAGATAGAAATGGTGAAGAAGGATGAAGCCCCAAATTAATTAGATGATTTTGTTTAATATTATGGTGCCCATGATGAAATAGATGTTAAGAGCAATTTCTACCATGATTAAATTGGAATTCCATTTCTTTTTGATAGGCAATTGGAATTCCATTTCCAATGCATCTGAAGCCATCACTAGCGATAGCTTAGTCAGTTACTCATGGCAAAAATTATGTTAGTTTCTATACAAGGCATGCCTCTATTTTTTATTAAATGACAAAGAACATAAGTGTTACAAGTTCTCATTAATTTAATTAATTTAGCAACTAGGTTCACTGATGGCTAGGATGCAGAAGAAACACCAATCAACAAGGGTACCTAATTGATCAAATGCAGTTGAAAGAACTTGAAAAGACATGTCCCAGACACCATTGTAACGATAACCAAGGAAGCCTTCAATGATGGCACATATCTTTTCAATGATTGTTGGTCCAGTTTTTCTTGTTCCTCCATCGCTAGTCTTGATTTGATCAACTCCTTTTTGGACCAAGCTTTCATCAATGCAAGACCCTATCAAACCCTTTAAAGCCTCAGTAGCAGCAAATATGGCTTCCTCGTGCTCACTGGCTAAGATCTCTGTCAGATGATAGAATAAAATATGGGTCATTTTATTTACCGGAATCTAAAATGAAACAACAATCACAAATTGCTGAGAACCTAAACCAACCTCCAAGGGCATTAAATGTGATAGGAAGCTTCACTACGCATATCTGCCTGTTCAGCTGGTAAACCTTCTTTGTACCAACATGGAGTAAGCCTGCTATTGATGCCATCCCATCTGCTGATTTTTCCTTATCAGGAAGGGATAATGCTAATGAACATAGCAGATCTAACAACATTTCAGGAGCAACCTCTGAAGTTGGACTGCTGCAGAGAGACTGCAAAATCTCCAATATACTCCTTGTAACAACTGACTGTTGCAGATCCAACAACGGCTTGCAGTATTTCAGAATGACATTTGTAGACTTTATTGACATAAGAGGAAGACAGTCCTTCAAAGCGTTCAAAATATATAAAACCTCCATAGCTCCCCTGGGCCCTTCTCCCTCTGCAGCTGAACTGGTGGAACCAGATCCACCAGCAAGCAGAAGAAACCTCTCAAAAATGCCTGTGATTTCTTCACTTGCCAAAACCAAAACTGCCAGCCCTTGGAAACTCCGAAGTACATCCTGCAAGCATGACTGAGCTTGCTTTCTGACCTGCAATCCATCCATTTAACATTACCCATGTTACAACATGCCCATAAAAGAAAATGTAATAAAGTAATATACCCCTGGAGATTATATATTGCATCTTGTGATATTAACTTTGTACACGTGGCATTTTTGAGGAAAAATAAGTGATTTGCACCAGCCACCCAACCGAAAACAAAGAGAATAAAAATGAATTTAAAGTGATTATTAGTCTTAAGTAGAAAGAAAATAAAAGGGAGTATTAGAAGGTCAGGTAATCACAATAAAAAATATATATATATAATCATTTAATTTCCTTATTAACTTGACACGAACAAAACAAAAAAGAAGAAAATGCTCGCAGATAAAAAGAGTTCTACATTTGTAGATGACATAATCCTCGACATGATATTGTTTACAGAAATGACTGCACAAGTTTGTAACATTTGTTTCCACATAGCTTGTTCAAATTTTGTCGTGCAAAAGCATATAAAAGAGCATTTAAAACATGCATAAAATTATACAAACCAACACGAATAGCATTCCTAGTGCCCGCAAAAACCACATATCATCTAGACAGTAATTTCTCAATAGACTACTTAGTAGAAAGTGTACCTTCGGGCGGTGGTCTGTGACAAAGCCAATAAGAACTCCATAGAGAGTGGACACGCTTGACCAGCTCCCCTTGTCTCCAACCACGAGGAGATGAGAGACGCACTTCAACCCAGCCTTCACGCCACCCTCCGGCAGCGACCCAAACCCTAGAATCTGAACCAGAGACCCGGCAACCAAGCCCCCCTTGCTCCTGAGGACGGCGGGAGGGACCCTGGGGAGGGCCATGAAGAGGAAGGAGAGCAGCGCGGTGGCGACGGGATCCGAGCCGGAGGCCGGGCTGCAGGAGAGGCGGTCGAGGGAGGAGGCGGTGGCGCCAAAGTAGGCGACGGGGGTGAGGGGGATGCCCTGGTCCTTGAGCGCCTGAGCCATTGCCCCGACGGCGGCGCAGAGGTGCTGGTCGTCGTCCCTGGTGGAGCTGTGGAACCGGGCGAGGACGCCGGTGGCAAGGTCGTCTCCGGCAGCATCGTCTTCGGGGAGGCAGGGCATCTTGGCCTCCATGGCGGCGAGAAGAGCTTCGAGAAAAAACACCAACGCTAGGGTTTTGAAGGGGAAGAGGGAGAAGGCGTCAGTCGCGGGCGGATACTGGGAAAGTGGCAATCGAGACGGCAGACTTTAGGAGAGCTCTTTCCGCCGCTTAAATACGTCCCTCCCCTGCCGATCCCTGTTCTTGCCCCCCACCACCGCCACCACTGGAGGGTGCGTGAATGTTTTAATATTATTAAAAAAAAAAAAAATCTGTACAGTGCCACCTAATAAATGCAAGAAAAATCATACGAGGCGGGTACCGTAGCCATCATAGTTTATCGTATTTATGCCAATAAATGATGTGGCACGTTCACTACTATAAAACTCCTATTAACATTGGTACGATAAAAAAATTATCATCTAAATATCATGGCCAAACAAATAGCTAAGACTAGCTCTCCTGCTAAGATCAACTCCCAATCGAGATCATGCTCATAAAATAAGTCCTTCGTCTGAGACCAGCTCTCGATCGGGATTGTGCTCATGCTACTAAGACAAGCCCTCCTATCGAGATTAGCCCCAGCCAGGGTCATCTCATAGGACGAGCCCTCCATCTGAGACCAACTTCCGACTGAAATCGTGCTCATGCTGCCAAAGCAAACCCTCCTATCAAGATCAGCTCCCAACCGCGGTCATGCTCATAGAGCAAGCCCTCCGTCTGAGACCAGCTCCCGGTCGGGGTCATGCTTATGTTGCCAAGGCGAGCCCTCCTGCCGAGGTTAGCTCCTAGCCGGGGCCGTGCTTATAAGGCAAGCCCTTTGTTTGAGGCCAGCTCCTGGCAGGGGTTGTGTTCATGCTGCCAAGGTGAGCCCTCCTGCCGAGGTCAACTCCCAACCAAGGTCGTGCTCATAAGGCGAGCCCTCCATCTAAGGCCAGCTCCCGGTCGGGATCGTGCTCATGCTACCAAGGCAAGCCCTCCTGCCAAGGTCAACTCCCAGTCGGGGTTGGGCTTATAGGGCAAGCCCTCCGGCTGAGGCCAACTCCCGGCCAGGGTCGTGCTCATGCTCCCAGGGGCGGGGCTCCCGAAGCGAGCCCCTGCCCTGCCTTGCAGAGGACGAAATTCCTGCCAATAGCGAAGGAGTGAAAAAATCAACAGAAATTCAAACCACAGCAAGCGAGGTTCCCGTCCACCTGCAACCTCTGGGAGGTGGTGCACGCCCTGCTATTAATTCAAGCTCTGCAACGCGCCACCCGCATACTCTATGTAAGGTGTGCTCCTCCAGGCCCCAGGTCCTATAGCGTACCGCCACGTTGATGACCATGCAATCGGGGGCTTCAACTCTCGTAACACAAAACCTGAACCTCCCTCAAGAGAAGTATTCCATTAAAGCCATAGGCCCTACGACGCTTCGACAGTCCCTCCGGAAATAGAAACGTCCCACAATGGCTCAAGGCTCAGTGGCATGGCGCTCGCCCCTCCCACAGAGAACTACACCACCTAAGGGATAAGGTCTGTGCCACGCCGACGAACACCCCCAATGGAAGGATCTCCTTCAAAGGATCGGTCCGAAGGAGGGAAGCATGGCGGACAACAGAAAGACCCCCACCAAAGGGGGCACCGGAAAAAAGACATCTCAGGGAAGCCCCAGACCTGGTCTGGGCCATCGCTCTCGTATAAAACAGAAGAAAAAATCCTCAAATGAGAGAGGAGAGAGGCAATCGGTAAGAGACAGAGAGCTAACAGGCAAGGAACTAGCCAGCAAAACCTCCCAAGCTCTCTGATCCTCAACTCTACCTTATCTTTACATCTCAATTCTATCTTTCACCCTCTACGCGTGGAGAGTCCCCAAGCTCTCTGCCTTAAAGGCTATGTTTCCCTAGATCGTCCCACTATCTTGACTGTCAAAGTATCCCTGCCGGAACCCCTGGCCCGGGTCTTCTCTGTTTTGCAGGGCAGCCAACCAAGGAACGAGCCAGAACAGAGGACCAAGCATCCTACGGGAGCCTGACATGTCCGCGACATGTCAGAGCTGCAGGCCATGGTGATCTTAGCGACAACAGATTGGCATGCCAGGTACGGGGAAAGCTAAGCACTAGAACTCCAGCGACTATGGAAAGTCCAGCCGTGAGTCCCCCACTACCAGCAAAGCATCTACATAAGCCTTGAGCTTCATGGTGACAACCAGAGCGCGCAAGGCTTCTGCCAGTAGGGCGGGGCCCCCCATCACGATGAACAGAGCCCAGAGAGGGGGCTCCTCGCTCCACCACTGCCGTCTCTGGTGGATCCCCAGATAACTGTATCAGCCAAGCAGGTTGATGCGGCAAGCATATGATTAATGTTTAGATTATGATTTGTAGAGCAATGAAACCTAATTACACTAGCATTGTACTCATCATAATAAGACTTAAGGATTACAAGAAATGGAACTTTTACTTGATTAGAAACAATCCTAAACTAAGAAGGAAGAAGATCTAGATAATAGGGGCTAATGATTATGGACTTACCTTGATGAGCTTTCCAACCTTCTTTTGATTCATACCTTGAAACTACCAACGCTCTGGACTGGAGGACTTGGATAACAAAGATCAGAACCCTGGACTTGGACTTCAGTCTGTCGGTTCATTGTCAAGGGGGAATCCGGTTCTCAACTCAAAGACTTCGAAGGACCCTGCAATTGAAGATCAAAGGTTAAGGAAGAAAGAGACAAATGTAAAGAAAGGTTGGGAGGATTTGTGAACAAAGAAGAAATTGCAGAAGATCTGGCCGACTCCAATGCCTTCATCTTGTACTGGAATGGTGAGTTGCTTGGAAAAAAAAAAAATTGGCTTTGGCATGGAGGAAGAAACTTTCACACAAGAACACAAGACAATTTGCTTCAAAACTTCACTTGTATTTCATTCATCTTCAATCCCCTTTTTACAATAGGCGTCCAAGGCTTTTAATAGCCTCACAAAGCTAGCTTTTGAAATTTAAAAACTCCCCAAATTGAGGAGGATTACAAGGGGGGTTGGAGGATTTGATGGAGGGTTTGGAGGGATGTGGGGGGAGTTGGAGGATTTGGTGGAGGGCTTGGAGGGATGTGGTCGACCTCCTTGAATTTGAATCTTCCTTGTTGGCGCCCAAAGGGTGATAGTGGCTGGTGAGGTGGCACCTCTGGCTGATGACGTGGCATGGTGAGGTGGTCTTCTAATTTCAAGATGACATGTGGCGCCACGTGGTCCTAGTTGATGGCCCTTTTCTCTTGCTTGGTGGTGTGTCTTCTCTTCTTCATGGGGTCAAATTCTGGGATCCAGAATTTGTGTCTTGTTGCTGGCTTTCATGGCTTTAAGACTTGAATAGACTTAACTTAACTGAATTAGACTTAACTCAACTGAATTAAACTCAACTGACCTAGACTTTAAAACTTGAAATGGACTTACAGGAAATAAAATTTTAAAAGTAATTACAGGACTCAATAAACACTCTTGATTTGAAACTCAAAATTAATTACAAGGCTCTTAAAATGGAAATGACTCCTTGTTGGAGTGAAGTTTCTTTCGGTTTATGGTGTCCACACCATAGGTCCATGCCCTGGCTGCGGTAGTGCGCCAACTCCATCAGAGACACCGATCCCTGGCAACATAGTAGCGGCCAGGGATGCTGGTGGCTCATGTCACCGATCTCCATACCAGCCTGCGGTCCTTTTGGGAGGGGCCGTTACATGCAGTCACTCACCCGAGAGGAGACCACCAGGCGGCTGGAAAGAGGTAGCACGATGGTTCGACCGGTCGGGAGAGCCGATCCCCGGTCTCGGTCCATGTTTCGCACTCCTACCAACGACGCAGGCGTGGCTGGGAGCTCAGACGAGAGTTTTCCCACTCCGCACCTTCTTCACCCCTGAAGACCTCTATCGAGGGGTCCACTAACGAGGCCATCCATCGCTAGGCAGAGAGGCACCTCGAAGTGCAGGAGCGCAACTAGCTGATCTTTCCTACTAGTTTGTAGAGATCCAGGGCTCCCCCAGCGAGCCTACAGTTTACGACACCCGCCCACCTTTCTTCCATAGAATTCAAGAAGAATCGAACCCCAGCCGGTTCCGCATGCCCAGGTTGATCCCTATGACGGGACAACCGACCCCCTGGACTACCTGAAAAGTTACAAGTTCTTGATAAGGGTCTAGGGGCTATTGATGCTCTCATTTGCATCGCCTTCCCGGCTACCCTACGGAAGGCCGCTCGAGCCTGGTTCTCCAGGCTCGAGTCGGAAAGCATTGACTCATTCTCCCAGTTGGAGAAGAGATTCATGGCACACTTTGATGCATGTAGGAATGTGCCACGTGAGACTGACAGCCTCTTCTCGATCCGTCAGCAAGATCGAGAGTCTCTCCAGGACTATGTGTCCTGTTTTAAGGCTGCCACCATGGAGATATGCCACCTTAACGAGCCAGTTGCTATGTTGGCTCTGAAGAGGGGGTTGCAGACCTCCCACTTCACCTACTTTCTCGACAAGAAGCCTTCGAAGACTTACTCGGAGTTCCTCCTCCGGGCTCACAAGTACATCCGCGTGGAGGAGATGGACCACACCAGGAGGGAGCTCAACAGGATGCCCTCAAGAGACAGGCCATTGGGGAAACATCTGATCCCCAAGCCCAGAAGTTGGTGTCGGTCCCACGACCGTGGCCGAGACCTAGAGTCAACCCCGCCAAAGAAGAGAAGTTTACTCGTCTCCTTGCCCCGAGAGCGAAGCTTCTTATGGAGATTGAGGGTAAGTGCTTCCTGCGGCATCCCCCTCCTCTGATGCTGTCCGCTGGACGTGACTCATCCTGCTACCTTCCTGCGGCATCCCCCTCCTCTGATGCTGTCCGCTGGATGTGACTCATCCTGCTACTACCGCTTCCACCGGGACCACAGCCATGATACGGAGGAATGTCCCCGCCTGAAGAGGGAGATAGAAGACCTGATCAAGAGTGGCTACCTCGAAAAGTATGTGGAGAGAAGAGTTCCCCCGGCAACCCAAAATGAAGAGTCCTATCCGCTCGTCATCGATAATCGGTCCATTAAGAAGCTGGTAGGAATGATTTCCTGGGGGCAGACCGAACCCCGAAAAGGGCTAGGGAGTGAAAGGAGAGTGATGATGTACTCCCCTAAATGGGAGAGGGGTTGGCTGGGGTGGATAATCCAAATAATGATGTTATCGTCATGGAAATGATAATAGCGAAGCATCCTATAAAGATAATCATGGTTGATAGTGGAAGCTCTATACATATCCTTTTTTATGATGCTTTTGCAAGGATGAACCTGTCTGCTGACCCGATAAAACTGGTGTTCACATCCTTAGTGGGCTTCACTGGAGATTCAGTTGGAGTTAAGGGAGAGATTGCACTCCCAATAACTATCGGGACCCCACCTCAGCAAAGGACAGTGGTGACGACCTTTACCGTTGTGAGAGTCCCTTCACCTTACAATGCCATCCTGGAGCATCCCGGACTCAATCTGCTCGATGCCACCATCTCCACTAGGCATCTCCTCGTTAAGTTCCCGACCCCTCAGGGGATCGAGGAGATAAGGGGGTCACGCTAGCCAGTCCAGCACTGCCTGCAGACTATTCCGGGATCACGAGGAGCTGATTCGAACCCAGTCATTGATCAGTCGAATCCGGTAGAGTTGGAGCCGAAGGGAGGACCCGTTGAGCCTTTGTTGTCCTTGTCCTTGGGAGAGGATCTCTTGAGGGCAGTGCAGGTGGGAGCCCTGCTGCCTGAAGAGGAGAGATCTCATCTGCTTAGCTTCCTGTGGGCCAACATAGACGTCTTCCTGGACCACCATCGATATGCCCGGCATCCCTCCAGAAGTGATCACCCATAAGCTGAACGTCGACCCCAACTGTCACCCAGTCCGGTAGAAAAAAAGAAGCTTCGCCCCGGAATAGTAGAAGGCGATTGACGAAGAAGTTGAGAAGCTTCTCCCAGTAGGCTTCATCCGTAAGGTATGGTGCCCTGACTGGCTTTCTAATGCGGTGATGGTCAAGAAAGCCTCTAGAAAGTGGAGGATCTGTGTAGACTACACCGACCTCAACTGAGCATGCCCAAAGGACAGCTTCCCACTCTCCAAGATTGACCAGCTGGTGAACGCGACCTTGGGTCACAGGTTCCTCAACTTCATGGATGCATTCTCTGGATACAACCAAATCCGCATGCATCCGAGAGACGAGGAGCACATAGCATTTGTGACCGTCCGAGGTACGTACTGGTATAGGATGATGCCATTTGGTCTTAAGAATATAGGGGCCACATACCAGCGATTGGTCGGCAAGGTTTTCAAAGACTATAACGGCCACAACATGCAGGTATATGTAGACGATATGCTCGTCATGCGCGGCCCGGAGTCAGATCATGTTGCCGACCTGATGGAGGCTTTCGATAATCTTTGCCTCTATCAGATGAAGTTGAACCTCGCCAAGGGCGCATTTGGCATCATGGCGGAAAAGTTTCTGGGATTCATGGTCATCCAAAAGGGAATAGAGGTCAACCCTGAGAAGATCTAGGTGATCACTGACATGAGACACCCTGTCTCCAAGAAGGAGGTCCAGCATCTGATTGGATGCATCACGGCATTGAGCTGCTTCATCTCGCATTATGCCGAGTATTGCTAGCCCTTCTTCAAGGTGCTGCGAAAGATGAACGACTTTACTTGGATGGAAGAATGCCGGGAGGCGTTCGAGGGGTTGAAGAAGCACCTTGCCTCCCCACCACTGCTATCCAGGCTGGAGCATGGAGAAGAGCTCCTCTTGTACCTAACGATCTCACCTGAGATGGTCAGCTCAGTGTTGGTCTGCACTAACAAGGATAGCATCCAACAGCCAGTCTACTATGCCAGCAAGCTGTTTCGTGACATGAAAACCAGGTAGACCCAATCCGAAAAGATCATTTTTGCACTAATAATATTTGCACAGTGTCTTAAGCCTTATTTTCAAGTGTACCCCATTATTGTCCTCACCGCTTAGCCCCTGAGAGCTATCCTGAGCCACCCTGACACTTCGGGATGCCTGGCCAAGTAGGCGGTAAAGCTCAACGAGTTCTACATCACCTATCGCCCACAACCGGTACAAAAGGTCCAGGTCCTAACTGATTTCCTGGGAGAATGCACCTGGGCAGACGATGACTCAGAGGTAGCAGACCAGTAAGCCAAGCCCAGGCCGGACCCAGCCCCGAAGGCGATGACATGGATCCTTCACATCGATGGCACGTCCAACACCGAAAGGAGTAGAGCAAGCCTTATTCTAGCAAACTCTGATGAGGTCGTTGCAGAGTATGCACTACGGTTCCTCTTCAAGGCGACCAACAATCAAGCTAAATTTGAGGCACTCCTCGCAGGACTAAATGTGTCCCACGAATTGGAAGTCAAGAGATTGAAGGTCTTCACTGACTCTCAACTCATGGTGGGCCAAGTCTCCAATGAATACGAAGCTTGAGATTCCATGATGGCGAGGTACATGGATAAGGTACGCACGTAAATGGCAAACCTCCAGTACTTCGGCATCTCCCACATCCTACGAGCGGAGAACACCCGGGCTGATGTCCTCTCCAGACTGGCCACTCTGCCAGAGTCATTGCTGGGGCATACCTTCATCAAGTATCTCGAAGCCCCCAACTATGAATCCATAGAGGAAGTCCAGCAAGTCACCACTGAAGCTATCTAGATGGACCCCTACATCAAGTACATTATTACCATTGCCCTACACGAGGATCGAAAGAAAGCTAGCCTTCTCAAGAAGAAGGCCGCGCGTTATGTGATGATGGATGGGCAGCTGTACCGGAGATCTTACTCTTATCCCCTGCTGAAGTGTTTGAAGTCTTCAGAAGCTACCTACGTGCTCCAAGAAATACATGAAGGCATCTACGGTAATCATGTGGGGGGCAGAACTTTGGCCTACAAGGCTCTCCGACAAGGATATTTTGGGAGACCATTCGAGAGGACATTGCCAGCTTCGTGAGGTAGTGTGACCGTTGTCAACGTCATGCCCACATCCAGCAGCAGCCGGTGGCTCCGCTCTTCCAACTATCAGCTCCATGGCCGTTCGCCCAATGGGGAATGGACATCCTAGGAACCTTTCCTCCCGTGTTTGGCCAACGGAAGTTCTTAATTGTGGCCATCGATTACTTTACCAAGTGGATCGAGGCTGAACCCATGGCCCAGATAATGGAGGCAAAGGTCAAGTCTTTCTTCTGGAAGTCTATCATCTACCAGTTTGGGCTGCTTCACTCAGTCATCACGGACAACGGGTGGCAATTCAACAACTAGGCTTTCAAGGAGTTTTGTGCCAACCTCGGCATCCATCACCATTTTACCTCGATGGTTCATCCTCAGACCAATGGGGAGGTCGAGGTGACTAACCGGACTATCTTGCAAGGGCTCCACATGAGGTTGGATGAGGCCAAAGGTCGATGGGCCGAAGAACTGTCCAATGTGCTGTGGCCTAACCACACTACACCCTGCATGGCCACCGGCAAGATGCCCTTCAACCTCATCTTCGGCACTGAAGCTGTGATTCTGGTAGAGCTTGGCCTACCCACAACCGGGATTGAGCAGTATGACGAAGCTAAGAATCCAACCCATCTCCTCCTCAACCTGGATCTGCTGGACGAGATGAGAGACAAAGCCCAACTCCGGAGTGATGAGGACATCGGATCATACATAAAATTTAAGCTTCAATTTTGTTCTCTAAGTCATGTGTTAGTCAATTTTGAGTCTTGTAATGGAATTTAATTTTGAGTCATGTAATAAAGTCCATCAATTGAGTCTTGTAATAAGTTGAGGCAAGAAGTCCATTAGTCCAGTAAATCCCTTGTCTCAATCTCATGAGTCCATAAGTTTATTTGAATCCTGAGAGTTTGTTTCTAGTCAAGTTTTGTACAAAAAGAGGATTACCAGACCAGAGCATTTACCAGGCCACTCCACGAGTTCAAGTACATGGACTCCTACCAGGCCCCTCCAAGAGGTGGGCCTTTCATGTCGCCCAAGCCCATGGCACCTCCACACTTGAGATATTTGGCCCCCCCAAGGGAATATTCTTTCTTCCATGCACCCCAGTCCAGAAGCCCATTAGGAGCTGGCACCCTGGGCCCATTCATGATTGGTGCCCTACCCAGTCCAGCAGGGAGTGGAAAAGTCAAAGCAGCTTAAGAGGATTTCATCCTAGCCCAAGCCCATGGAGAAAAGTCAAAGCTTCCGAGTTCTATAAGGAGTCCAATATTCAAGTCATACTAGAATTTAGACCTCCTAATTTCAATCAAACTTTGTACTCTTAATTCTAGTTAAACCTCGTACTCCTTGTTCTATATAAACTTGTAATCCAATTTTGATAGAAAAAGAGCCCTGGGTGAACCTATAAATACCCCACCCCTTCCCCTCTTGTAATCAATCTCTTATTCATGAAATAAAACTCTGGTGAATTTTCTTATGAGAATTTGTGTTGTTCTTTGGAAGTGAATGTGTGAGACTTGAGTGCCATAGCTTTACAAATCCTAGCCACCCCCTATTAATCTCTCTCCTTCCCTCAACTCCAAGCCACCCTAGCCTCCATCCTCAAACCCCAAGATGCCCAACACCAAGGCCCAGCAGACCCCCAACATCAACAACAGCCCACTTTTCCCTTCTTCAATCTCTTGTTCTATATTTTTCTCATCTTCTATCATCCTAACCTTTGACATTTGCAGGATCCCTCTGGTAAAACCATTCTCGGATGAAGTCTTTTTTGCCTTCGAACGAAGCTGATAAAAAGCCGACGGATTCGCGGAAAAGTGACCAGATCATCCAGGCACCGATCTAAGCGGAGCGATCTCTTCTATAGCAACTAGAGATCATTGCTTGGTATGTTAAACCTAATTCCCATCTCTTTTTATCTGATTCTTGAAGGTGAACATGCTCCTAATAGGCCTTCTTAGACCTAGGATCCTTTACTTGCTTTATTTCTTTGATAATTCTAGCATGTGGATAGAAATTCTAACTATTGCATGAAACCCTAACCTGGTCTTAGCTATTTTCGGGAACTAAACCTAAATAACATCAGAAATCATTGCTCCTTTAATATGATTTTCTTATCCTTCTTATGTCATTCATATGCAAGCATCATGTTAGAGTCCCGTCCCTCATCAATTTTGGTATCGGAGTATAATTTAGGGCTTATTCTTGCATCATAGTCTAGATTTATGCATGTTATTTTCTGCGTAACCCCTCAAAACATAAGACTGTTTTCCTAGCAAATATTTTTGTTTTTCTCTAATTTTCATGATAATTAACCTCTGTTTTCCTGTTATTTTCTTGAAATTTTTCAGATCTGAAAATAAACAAAAAAATGGCAAAAACAAAATCCTAACAAAAAATCTGCATCATGTCATCTACACTAGAGGTATGAATTTAGTTTATTTCATGAACTTAGGTTTTTTTTTTGAAATTTGTATCACGTCATCTCTGTTGAGTCCTCTGTTTTATTGATATTTTTTTTAGATTTTACAGAACCAAAAAATAAAAAAAAAAATTGGCATCCTAAAAATCCTAACCAGAATTCTATGTTTTTCTGCACCCAGTTAGAAACCCTAGGTTTTGCATCATCATACCATTCTTGTTTTGCATGAAATTTGGTAGGAAGCATCCTTACACGTCATTCTCCGTTTTACAATTTTTTTGCATTTAAATCCATGCTAACCTCTGTATCAAAAATAGAAAAAAAAAATTTAATTTATGCTAATTCTGCATACTTGACTTGATCAAACCTAATCAACTACCAATCCCCTCCCAACCCAAGCCAATTTTGCTTGATAACTTAACCAACTCAAATTTAAATTGCCACCTCATAAAAAAAGACAAAAAAATTTTTATTTTTTTATTTTGTTATTAGATTGTATCAGGTTCATCAATTGTGCATCATATCATTAAGCTAATCTTAAGGACAATTTTACTCTATCAGATCAAGGTAGGATTTCATCACCTGTCTTGGATCCAAAACAACCACCCAGCATCAGAACCCAATCCTTAATTAAAATTAACTAGCAACCTAATAGTTTTAGGGACACCAAGAGGTGGGGTCCGAGTCTAGTGAGGGAACTAGTGCACCCAACCCATCATTTATTACTGAAAGCTCTCTAAGGCTAGAGGTCCAGTGGCAAACATCCTAAGTGGACTAGTGATTTTTAATTAGGACTCTATCAAAGGCAAGGGGAGCCTCCCACAACCCCACCTCTTACCTGGCCAGTGGAAGGATTAGGTGCTGTGTTGAGTGTAAGTTGAGTTAACTCACTAGGTTTTGACCCTAGGTCTAATAAACCCTAGTACGTGTTATCCTTGTGTGCTTGACTGCATCATAACTCCTTGTTTGATTGATTGCATGACCCCTAGATTAGGAGTCTAACCCTACCAGTAGTCTCACCCCCACCCCAAACCTAGTGTGACCATGGAGCCCAACCCTAGGAGAACCCGATACTCTAACCCATACTGGGAACCCAACCTTAGGAGAATCCGATACTCTGACCCATACTGGGAGCCCAACCCTAGGAGAGCCCCATACCATGACCCATACTTGAAGCCCAACCCTAGGAGAGCCCAATACTCTGACCCATACCAGGAGCCCAATCATAGGAAGCCCAATCATGATTTCACAGACCAGGATGAGAGAGCCACTATGTACTTTAGGTTAGAAGCACCTACCTTCGGTGGTGATCTTGATTTTGAAGATTATCTTGATTGGGAGGAAAAGATGGATCTGTATTTTGAGGAGGAACAAATACCTTAAGAAAGTTAGTTCAAGTTTGCCATATTTAGATTAGTTCACCAAGATAGAGTACATTGGCTTCAGGTTGAACGATTGAACAGACTAATAAGAAAAATACCCATAATGACTTGGAGCGATATGAAACTTGAACTTAGAGAAAAGTACCTACCTAGATCCTATGAACCTAGCTCCTATGCACCCAGATCTTATGCACTCACATCCTATAAGCCCAGTAAACCCGAGATCCATAGAGCTGAATCCTTGTCCAATGAGCACAAACTTTTAGAACAATGGTACGAATTGAGACAGGATAATAAAACTCTGTCTAAATATATTGACCAGTTTAATGAGTTTGTTAGGAGATGTAACACAGTTGAACCTGAGTCTAAGATCATATCGAGGTTTCGAGTTGGCCTACGTAGGGACATCTAGTAGAAACTGTTTCAATGGCAAATTCAGGATTTAGAGGAAGCCTATTATATAGCTAGGAAATTCGAGTCAAATCATATGGAACTCATGATCAGTTAATCTAAGTCTATCAAGAGTAATCCTTCTGAACCCAAGCCCAGACCTAGCTGACTTCCTTTAGACCAGCCCAGTCCCATTACCCCAAGCCAGACCCAGCACCTAGTCAAGAATGTCCAAGCCAATCCAGCCCGAGCCAAGTCAACCCTAGTCAACCTGAACTCCATAGGATTAGTATCCCTAGAGATAAACCAAGTATTAGTTAGGTACCCCTTATTCGACCCACCCTTGCTATCCCAGACACTGATCAGTTTTTCCTTAGCCAACCCCCTCTTACCATCCCATTGGTTCACCAGAATGACCTTGAAGAGGAGATATATGAAGCTGATATGAGCTTAGTGGATGAGTATGAGAAAGAAGAAGAAGAGATACCTATAGAGGACCTAGAATTAATTGATCTAGTAGATACCTAGACTAAAGCCAACCCAGAATTAGTTGACCCTAATCATACCCAGATAGAAGCCAACCCAAAGTTAGTTGACCTTGACCACACCCAAACTGAAGCTGTAGTGGAAGACAGTTAAAGAAAGAGGACCATGAGGAACCCAATCATACTATTAGACTTATACCTGAGGAAACTTTAGAAGAGAGCCTAATTATAGAGTCTAGTCCTAAGATTCAAGAACCCGAGAAATTTATTAAGGACCTGATCTCTTTAAACAGTACCCTCAGAAAGAATCCTCTCCTATAGTTTCCATTGACAATCTCTTTCCTGAAATTAATGACCCATCCTTCCATAATGCAGACCTTGTTGATATACCTCAGTCCCAAAAGGTTAACCTCATTAGTCTAGGACTAATCCTTGACACCCTTTCTTGTCTCCTATTCTATCCGATCGATCCTAAACCCTTTTCTTACTTTCTACCCTACCAAACTAATCCTGAACCTACCTCTTATTTTCTATCCTTTCCTAAAATTTTTTTATATTTTTCTCATTATTAGATTGCATTTTGTAGAGGTTTGCATACTACATTCATTCATTGAGCATATCATGTTTGCATCTTACTTTTGGAGGACCCTGTGGCACCTAGTAGGAGTCCATACACCATTCTCATCTGCATGTCACCCTCCTGATAAAGGGTTAAACCCACAGTTGTAGTTTAGGGTTTAGTCATTTATTTGCCTGCATTAGGCGTTGGCATTAGGTGTTTGCCTACATGTCATTAGGTGTTATGAGTTTTTGCACTGCATGATTAGAGATCTACATGAGGAATTAATCATAAGATTACTATAAGTAATGATTTTTATAAGAACATGGTTAATTCCCGAAAAGAGTCTAAGAGTTCGCTAGAAAATATTGTGATGATTAGGCTACATACCTGTAGAGCTGGATCCATCAAAGTGATAAAGAAAGTTGGACCTAGTGCTTGAGTTACCTAATTAGGCATTAAGCTCAACCTTCAATATCTCAGACTTAGTAGAGTATATGGAGCCAACAATGATATCCAGTGAGTTTTGAGCCTAACCCTTTTTTTTGAGAGCGAACCCAACCCTGAGTGTCCACCATCAATTTAGCCTATGAGAGAAAAGATTGAGCATATCCTGGATGACCAAGCCATTAGTACCCAGATCAAAAGCTACCATGTCACTTGGTTCGTTGGCAAGGTCAACCGAGATCTGAGGATTTGTGGATCACTTGAGAGGATCTGCAATGCCTCGACCCAGACCCGTCAGAGCAGTATCTAAGCCAGATCGACCTTCTTACTCGATAGGGTCGAGTTCCTCCCATCCCTAGAGAATTGATGAGGACATCATATCAGACATAGACTTCAAGCTTCAATTTTATTCTCTAAGTTATGTGTTGGTCAATTTTGAGTCATGTAATGAAATTTATTTTTGAGTCCTGTAATAAAGTCCATCAATTGAGTCCTGTAATAAGTTGAGGCAAGAAATCCATTAGTCTAGTGAATCCCTTGTCTCAACCTCATGAGTCCATAAATTTATTTGAGTCCTGTAAATTTATTTCTAGTCAAGTTTTGTACAAGAGGAGGATTACCAAACTAGAGCATTTGCCAGGCCACTCCACCAGAGCTGAGTTCAAGTACCTGGATCCCTGCCAGGCCCCTCCAAGCTATGCCGCCCAAGAGGTGGGCCTTTCATGCCGCCCAAGCCCATGACACCTCCATACTTGAAGATACCTGGTGCCCCAGGGGAATATTTTTTCTTCCAAGGACCCCAATCCAGAAGCCCATCAGGAGCTGGTGCCCCAGGCCCATTCATGATTGGTGCCCTACCCAGTCTAGTAGGGAGTGGAAAAGTCAAAGCAGCCCAAGAGGATTTCATCCCAGCCCAAGCTCATAGAGAAAAGTCAAAGCTTCCGAGTTTTACAAGGAATCCAATGTCCAAGTCCTACTAGAATTTATGTCTCCTAATTTCAATCAAACTTTGTACTCCTAATTCTAGTTAAACCTTGTACTCTTTGTCCCATACAAACTTGTAATCTAATTTTGACAAGGAAAGGGCCCTGGGTGAACCTATAAATACCCCACCCCTCCTCCTCTTGTAATTAATCTCTTATTCATGAAATAAAACTCTGGTGAATTTTCTTGTGAGAATTTGTGTTGTTCTTTGGAAGTGAGTGTGTGAGACTTTAGTGCCCTAGCTTTACAAACCCTAGCTGCCCCCTACTAATCTCTCTCCTTCCCTCAACTCCAAGCCACCCCAGCCTCCATCATCAAACCCCAAGATGCCCAACACCAAGCCCCCAGCAAACCGCCAACATCAACAACAACCCACTCTTCCCTTCTTCAATCTCTTATTCTATATTTTTCTCATCTTCTATCATCCTAATCTTTGACATTTGCAGGATCTCTTCGGTGAAACTGTCCTTGGATGAAGTCTTCTTTGCCTCCAAACAAAGCTGTTAAAAATCGATGGATTCGCAGGAAAGAGACCGGATCATCCAGGCACCTATCTGAGCGGAGCAATCTCTTCTACAGTAACTAGAGTTCATTGCCTGGTATGTTAAACCTAATTCATATATCTTTTTGTCTGATTTCTTGAAGGTAAATATGCTCCTAATAGACCTTCTTAGATCTATGATCCTTTACTTGCTTTATTTCTTTGATAGTTCTAGCATGTGGGTAGGAATTCTAACTATTGCATAAAATCCTAACCTAGTCTTAGCTATTTTCGGGAACTAAACCTAAATAACATCAGAAATCATTGCTCATTTAATATGATTTTCTTATCTTTCTTATGTCATCCATCTGCATGCATCATGTTAGAGTCTCGTCCCTCATCACGGATGGTAGCTGTTGGCATAGAATCTCCTTTGACTTGACGGAGCTGCTGGATCACAGGTTCGCTCCCCTGGTTCACCTGCAAAACAGGTTCCTGGCCGGATGTTCTCCGACAGGAGACATTCCGATGCCTAAGTCAGAGACAGGTTCCAACAACAAAATGGAAAGTATTCTGAAGAGGAGGGAGATGGCGAGGAAAGGAACTCTTATTTTTCCAGGATCTCGCTGTGCTTACCTTGAGTGTCCCCTCTTACCAGTATTTATAATGGCTGGTACTGCGCACGGTTTTGTCTCCCATCCTACGGTTAAGACGGGGGCTAATTGACTCCCCCTCTACCCATAATCGTGGATGGTTGTCGAGAGGTACCAATCAGGCTGGAGGCATTACGATTGGGGTTAATAGCCATGTGGCCACTTCGATGTAGTTATGATTCAGAGGTGATTGTCAGTTGGTTGATCATAATCGTCGTGCCCACATTCGTGTGGGTTTGAGGTTAGTCGGAGATTTACCTTCGGATCTCTTCTTTAGGAGGGGCCATTGCTAGACTGGAGAGGTGTCTTCGTCCTGTTTTTCTTGGGATAGTCCGAAGACACCTCTACTGTTCATGGCGGAGCTGTTCTTTTCAAGATGAATCGTAGGGTGGAGTCGACATCGTCTTCGAACCATTCTCCTTTGGACCGGTGTCTTCGGCTAAGGCCGAAGACCATATCGTCACTTTGCCCATTCACTCAGCTTTCTCTGGGCACTCCGGTTCGAAGTGTCTGGCTCGGGAGGGAGTGCGTGAGCAATCGAACTGGTGGTTGATGCATGCTTGAACCGACATATCCTAACAGTAGCCTACCGGCAAAGGGTAGCACGCTACTACAATTCTCGTGTGAGGCCTAAGGCTTTCCGTCCAAGCAACCTCGTCCTCAGGCAGGTAGAAGCATCCTAACCAGGAGAATGCGGCAACCTCTTTCCAAACTGGGAAGGCCTCGAGGCTCTACCAAGTGAGGCCTACTACCTCGCCAGACTTGACGGTGCCCGTTTTACATGAACATGGATGCGAGCAACTTGAGAATGTACTACCAATGATGTAAGACTCCTTCTCAATCATTAAAGTTTCTTTTTGGTGCAAACTTGTCTTTCACCAGTGCAGGAATATCTCCGTCCGACTCCAAGTCTAGCGGACCAAGCTAGGAAACTTACGAAGCCCCGCACCACAAGCCAGAAAACTTATGAAGCCCCGCATCTCAAGCCAGAAAACTTACAAAGCCCCACACCTCAAGCCGAGAAACTTACAAAGCCCCGCACCTCAAGTCAGGAAACTTACAAAGCCTCGCACCTCAAGCTAGGAAACTACGAAGCCCTGCATCTACCACCTTGTTCATAGTCCGGAGATGTTTGCTGAGAAACTCTTGAAGTCCCGCCATCTACCACTTGACTCACAGCATGGCCAATCCCATTGAGAAGTTCCAGAAGTTTCACATCCAGCCTAGCACATAGTCTAAATATGTTTGCTAGGAAACTCTTGAAGTCCTGCCATCTACCGCTTGACTCACAACATGGCCAATCCCATTGAGAAGCTCCAGAAGTTTTACATTCAGCCTAGCTCACAGCCTGGAGATGTTTGCTGGAAAACTCTTGAAGTCCCGACATCTATCGCTTAACTCACAACATGGCTAATCAAATCAAGAAGCTCCAGGAGTCCGGCATCCAGCACCTTGCTCACAATCTGGGGCTGTCAGTTGGGAATTCCTGAAATCCCATCATTTGCCGCTTGACTTATAGCTTGGCAAATCAAGGAGCTCCAGAAGTCTTGCACTCGGGTCCGCATGACTACAAGGCTAGAAAAGCAGGGACGAAGTGTTCCCAGAAACATTCATACCAATTCTAAGGCTACAGAATCTATCTGCAACAACTAAGTCCTGGGGGAGACACGCCTACGGTGACCATGAGAACTATTTCCTTACCATGCAAAAAGGTAAAGGAATCAAAGAAAAAAGAAGATAAAGTCCAAACTAAAGGCATTAGTCAAGTTGGGCCATTCCCTCGTTACAAAAATGAATCTTTCACAAGCTCTGAAGGATCCTCTGAAAGTATCTCAAGGCAAAAAAAAAAAAAGAGATAAATGAAACTGAAAAAGAAAAATGATGAATGAACAGTCAACGCTAATTTGAAGGAAAGGATGCCTTTTTCATTGATCAAAAGGCTTTTTACATCCTATGAAGGCTCCCGACAGGTCGGGAAGCCTTCCAAGAACCTAAGTTACAAGATAAAGAGGGAAGAAGGCTACACCAGAGCTTAGACTTCACTCGCCGGCCCCTCGCCTGACCGTGAGTGGGTTCTCCTGGTGTTGGTGCAGCACTTGCCGGAGGGGCATCCCGGGCGACTCCGGCTCTGGACTCTACCCCCAGGATCGTTGCACCCTCGACCTCGGCATCCCTGGGCGTCGGACGGATGGCCTCAATAGCTCTCTTTTCAGCCTCCTCCTCGTCCAGCTACACTTGGGGGGTCTATGTTCTACCCTTCATGCGGGCTACCTCCACCACTGAGGCAGTCATTTCCTCCGCCCCCTCGGGGCCTCTCCCCCTTCTCTTCCTTGAGGGCAGCTTTGAGCTTGATGGATTTCTTCTCCAGATCAGACATCCTCGCCCTGACACCGACCGGCTCCTCTTGAAGGGTCATTATCTGGCCCGCTGGTTCCGGGGATCGGGCAACCTGGGCCCGGGACTCGTCTTGCTCCTTGCCTAGGTGATGGTTATGCCTCATTGGTGCTCGGCAAGAGCCCCTCATCAACTGAATATCGACAATCACCTGCACGAGAAACAGTAGTTAGGGGCCAAAATCAGACAAACAAAATGAAAAACTCTTAAAAATAAAAGAAGCAAAGAAAGACGGAAACCTGAGAGACCTAACAGGAACCCTCCCCCGACACAGCCCCAAAGGGAAAGGTAGAAAAAGAGGAAAATAAGAAAGTAGAAGAAAGAAGGGGGGGAAGGTCCCAATCTACCAAGAAATTGCAGATGCTGGGATAAGGGAGAAAATGTGGAGGAGATCCGGTTTCCTGCATCCAGAAAAGCATTTATGAGGGCGAAAGGACAAATCCCTTTCAAAGACTCGATGCCCCCATCGCCTTATACCTGTCAAAGGCGTGCGCCACATCTCGCCCAGACCAGCTAGAGCATGCCACGTGTCAGGACCCATTAGGAGCGATGCTACGATTCGGAGGCAACTCCTTCAAGCCTGGCGATGGCATTTATGGCTGCTTTTGAAGGGGGCTAACATGGCGTT